>JBBMJY010000004.1:15923735-15937942 GCA_037833715.1 Toxotes lorentzi | reverse complement strand
GTGTGTGTGTGTGTGTGTGTGTGTGTGTGTGTGTGTGTGTGTGTGTGTGTGTGTGTGTGTGTGTGTGTTATTTCAGGATGATGGAGGTTGAAGTGGGACATCACAGCGTGTTATTGGCACGCAGTGAGGGCAAATACAGTGCCATTGGTAACCAGTGTACACACTACGGTGCTCCACTCAGCAAAGGTAAGGCCACAGGAGGAGTGAGTGCTGTAAACTCAGTGAAATAGGATGAACACACCCTGACTCCATTTGACATAAAGTTCATCAGTCACACTGGTTTGTTTTATCCACATTGATTGTGTATTGTATTACTGTGCCTGGATTGTTTCTGCAGTTTAATAGTTTGTCTTGAATTATTGCTGACTTTCCTAACGTAAACACTGAGCATGGACGGATTATAAGATAATGGGCACCTGGGCACAAATATGAAAAAATGTCCTATGACCCCTTGGGCCCCTGGACCTGTGCCAGGTTGGCCTGTTCAGTATGTAAATAATATGTGTATGTGTTTGTGTGTGTGTGTGTGTGTTCAGGGGTTATCTCAGGCCACAAAGTGCGCTGCCCTTGGCATGGCTCCTGTTTTAATGTCCACACAGGAGATCTGGAGGAGCACCCCGGCATGGACTGTTTACCCTGCCACAAGGTAAAAACCAGACAGACAGACAGATGTTCGGCATATGTGGAAATTTGCTTTAATTTTAATTTGTGTTTTTCTCTTCCGAAGGTCAAAATTCAAAACAGCAAAGTGTATGTCTCTGTAAACAAAAAGGTAAGAAGGTCTTTTTCACCTATAGAAATGTCCCACAAGTATCTGTCAGTCAATTTGACTCACTGTCAGTGAACAAATGCTTTATACTTTTGACCATTTTACTTGTAAATAATTTCTAATTCTTCCTGTTGATGAGTTTGTATGATGGTGTTTTACATGCGATTCAGACTCTCAGGCAGGAAAAAAGAATAAAGAGTATGGGAGCTGCAGTACCAGGAGTTACACACACTATTCTCCTGCTGGGGGGAGGTGAGTGTGGACCACTCCATATGTCTTTGTATATATGTGTGTGTGTGGCTGATCGATTAGTTGACTGACAGAAAATTAATTTAGACGTATATAGTTTACAGGTATAAACCTAATGTACAAGCTTACAAAACAAAGATCACAGTCTCATTTTTACTTGTGATGACCAGAGAGATGAACAGGGGTAAATGGATGATAAAATAACTGTTGCAGGCTGCATGTCAGGAGTTTGTTTCCTCAGTGTGTGTGTGTGTGTGTGATGGTGTGTTACCTCTGTGCAGGAGCTGCGTCACTGATCTGCGCTGAGACGCTGCGGCAGGAATACTACGGCGGCAGGATCATCATGGTCAGCAGAGACGACCTTTTACCATATGACAAAACACGACTCAGCAAGGTGCTGCAGAGCAAACAACATGACACAACATTTTAATGATGAATGTGTGTGTATTTTGTAATTGCACGCCATTGCTTCAACACAAATGCACTGCACACATGTTGCAGGTGATGAATGTGGAGAGTGACAGCATTCTGCTGAGGAGGATGGAGTTTTTCCATCAGTACGACATTGAAGTGTGGCTCAGGAAGGAAGTGAGTTTATCTGCTGCCCACTCACATGACCTTGTGAGAGTCTGAACTGTATTTCGTTTGTTGCACAGTGTTGTCTGCACTAAACTTTTCTCTGGACAACACAATTAACATGTTAAAAGACTCATAATGCTTCAGTTTCAAAGGCCATATTGTGCATCTGAGTGGACTCACTGTGTTCACAGGCGCTGTCAGTGGACACGGACAAGAAGACCGTAACATTTGAGGATGGTTCGGTCCAGAGCTATGACCAGCTCCTCATCTCGACAGGCTGCAGGTACAAACACACACTTCAGCCACAAACACACACTTCAGCCAAACCAGGAACCAAAACCTATATGTTATTTAAATTTATAATGGATTTGCTCATTTTTAAACCCATACTGATGAACACTGATGTTCTGTGTCAAGGGATGTAAATGTGTAATAATGTTTAAATAAAAAAACTAAACTAAACTAACACAAGTAAATGAATTCAACACCTGAATTGTGCAAATGATCCTCATCCTCTCCATCTTATCTAGCCAATCAATCTGTTCAGGCCTAATACAACACATTCACACATCACAGAAACACTCTAGATTGATTATCTCCAGGAAATGGAGATTTTCTATTCATTGCAGCAATTACAGCCAAAATATTTTATTCAGTTAACTTTGACCAACAGCAGATGCAATAACTGTACCCTAAGTTTGTGTGAGGACAGTGGTCATTGTTGCAGCACCACTAAACTTTTGCATTGCACTGATAATATGCACATGGCCTGTCCTTTAGAGCAAAGGGTCTGGATGTTCCTGGCATGAAGCTGGACAACATCAGGATGTTGGAGACACCAGAGGATGCCCGTCAAATCCATGCAGCCTGTCTGGGCTGCAATGTCGTCCTCGTGGGAACCTCTTTTGTTGGTACTGTGTTCTGTGTTTGCAGTCTGCAAAATGGAGAACTGCAGGAGATGAAGGAGATATAATAGCATCAGGTCTAATGTAATGGTTTATTTGCTTGGGAAATGTAGTTAAAATATAGTGTTTTTCAGTCATCAGCTTTATAAAGGCCCAAAACCTACAAACGTCAGTAAAAGGTTGTCAGATGATAAAAATATAAAAAGACTTTATACTTTTTATTTTAACATCCAGTAATTTGGTAAAATAAATTTTCTGTTTTTGTGTCTCAGCTCGCATTTACTCATATGCTAACAGTATTATTTTATTTATGTACTTAGTTATATTTTTTACTTGTCCTAAAATTGTTTACAACTTCTTTTTTTTCTTTTTTTTTTTTTTAATCAGTTTTGGAGCTCCATACAGTTGTTGTTGTTGTTGTTTTAATTATTTGAAAACTATTTTTCCAGGCATGGAAGTTGCATCTTATTTGATAGACAAAGCCTCCAGTATCACAGTGATTGGCAGCAGTGAGCTGCCATACCAGAACACACTGGGTCCGGAAATTGGCAAAGTCACCATGAGGGTAAAAAAAAAAAAAAAAAAAAGAAAGAGAGAGAGAGAGAAATAATTCTGTGTCATATCTTCACATTACTTCTTTACAAGTTCAGCTACTTGTAGTTAAAACTATGTTGTTCCTGCAGATGCTGTCAGAGAAAAATGTGAAATTCTACATGAATGATAATGTGACAGAGGTCAAAGGTGCAGATGGCAAGGTAAAGTAGGAAAATGCACACCGTGCCAGTTTTGTTTTATCGCTCATAATTCAGACTTGATCATCAGTAAACACAGTGTTGTTTTGTAGTGGTAAATATAAAACATGTTTAGTACTTCCTGTCCTCTGTCTCACTATCCCTGTCTTCCTCAAGGTGAAGGAGGTTGTGCTTAAAAGTGGAAAAGTTATCCCAGCTGATGTTTTGATTGTTGGTATTGGTAAGTGTAACAACATTTTTTTTTGTCTGTACAATAACAATTTCTTTTTTTCATTTATGCACATCTTCGCACAATATTTTCACTTTCCTGCTCATTTCCTGCTGCATTTTCACATTATTAGTCAGACATTTTCATATAAAAGCAGTGGAACGACCTTCTTTTGACTTTTTAGCTCAATAAAAAAAAGCTTAGAAAACAGATTGACAATACAAGCACAAAAGCTGCTCAGTCACATTCGTTTTCTTTCCTCTACCAGGTATCATCCCTAACTCAGAGTTCCTGCGAGGCAGTAAGATACAGATGGACGCAAAAAACTTTGTACCAGTTGATAAGGTCAGCTAACAACCCAGTGTTCACCTGATTACGTGTGTGTCCCGTCATTCAACACAAAACCACGACTCTCCTCTCTTCTTAAATTTTATGTTTACTTCCTTGTTGTTTGGTGACCCACACATCCCACTGCTGTGTTTAATAATGATACTTCTACTACTAATACTGCTGTGCCACTAACTGGGCAACATATTTTTGAATGATACAAAATATGGAAATGACTAACCCTAACCCTATACAAATATTGACTGAATTAATAAGCATGTATTTATTTTGTTTTCCAGCAAATGTACACGCTTTCCTACACTGATGTTACTTCATTGTTTCGGGTGAATTAGAAAATTTGGGTTGATAATATATATTAGGGCCAAACAGAAACTTAACACTTCATATATTTATGTTTCCTCATATCCACTCTCCCTTCTGCAGTACATGCGCACCAACGTCCCGAATGTGTTCTGTGGGGGTGACCTGGCCACCTTCCCCCTGGCAATGGCCAATAACCAGCTGGTCAACATTGGACACTGGCAGATGGCACAAGCACATGGTAATGTAGTAACAATGTAAATATGGTCATAAAACCCTGAAGGCTGCCTGTCAAGGCCATACAATACCAAAGACTCACCTCACCATGTTGTAAGCTGCTGTGGCCAGGAACATGAGGGAAGGACCCACTAGATGGACTGATGATTGACAGTGTCCTTTTATTCAATACAAAATCACTGGCATGAAGTCTGTAAAGACAGGGAAGAAAAACTCAGGCAAAAACAAACAAAAAAAATCCATCAAGGAGATTAACTCAGGAACAAAACTCAAAGGAAAACTCACACACAAACGAGGCAGCGAAGGTAAGCCCAAAGGAAAACATGAGGACCAAACACAAAAGACAAAACCAGGAGGCAAACACAGGCAGGAACAAAGGTATAGACCCAGACAGGACAACAGGTTCAAACTGTGACAGGTGCACAGGTACAGACATGACCACAGAAACAAACACACAGGTACCAACACAGACAAACTGACAAAGACCTACAACAGGTGATCCAAATTAGGGCATGGCAGACAATCAACAATGCTGGAAACAAGACAAAGACAGGAAGTAGATGACAAACAGATACGCAAGGCATGGGGCTTCAAAATAAAACAGGAAATGCTAAACAAAAACCAGGAACAAATACACAAGTACCAGGACTTCAAACTAAAATAAGAAATGCTGGAAAACAAAAACAAAGTCAGGAAAACCAGGCAAGAGGCCTCGGATAGGCCATAAAAATTTCAACCAAGTGCAGAACCATCCAAAACGAGGTCAACAAAAATAATTCAAGACTGTCACCAAGGGGCAGATCATGACCATGAGTTCAACAATAGACCATCAATCATCCACAAACAAGTGTCCGAAAACAGGCACCAAGGGGCAGATCGCAACACACCAATGTGTATGACGTAGACAGATACAATAGTTATTGCAACTGTGATTTATTTTCTGTAAAATATTTCTGCAAACATTTTGTATGATTATTGTCAAAATTAAGATGCTTGCTGGGCTACACCAGCCTCTGTCCCATGGTGTGTGACACTGGGACAGATTTCAGGGAAATGTGGGCACTGTCTCTGTAATTAAAAGAAAAGGACAAAACATATTAATGTAGCAAAACACCAGTGCAGAAAATGCCAACATCTTTTGTGGTGTGTGTGTTGCATTAAAAAAATATTTTTTATTAAAATAATTTAATATCTGTGTTTACAGTATCCCGTCTAGTTTTGTTTCCAGTTAAACTTTAAATGTTTTTTTTTTTTTTTTTTTTAATTGTTGTTTAGGGAGGATAGCAGCTCTGAACATGCTGAATAAACAGACTGAACTCAACTCAGTTCCATTCTACTGGACCGTCCTACTGGGTAAAACCATCCGATATGCAGGTGGGCGCACAAACATGCACACACACAGTGACAAATTTAAAATGCTTTGCCCCTCAAACTGTTTATCCTGCTGCTCAGTAACCCACATTGTGCACAAACTATATACACCAAATCCCATCATGATTCAATGCTGATTTGCCAACCTGCCACCATCAAATGTAATTCACGTTTTTTATTTTGTTTTATTGCAGGCTATGGGGAGGGATACACTGAGATTGTCATGAAAGGAAAGTTTGAGGACAAGAAGTTCCTTGCCTTGTACATCAAGTAAGCTGAGAAAAAAAACCAAACTGCTCTTGTTAACAAAAAAACAATTTCCAAATATGTATGTTTTTATTTTTTACTTATTTACCGCAGGAATGATGAAGTTATAGCGGCAGCGAGCCTAAACTACGACCCAGCGGCCTCAGCAGTAGCTGAGAGGTTCGCAACAGGAAAAGTCATCACGAAGAAAGAGGCTGAGTAAGTAAAATCTTTCTTTCTTTTTTTTTCTCCTTTGGATAATTTTGGTCGAACATAATCTGGTTGAACAAACACAGGAACAAAGTATCTGAGAGAGAGAGATGGGGGATGGCATGCAGCCAGGGCCCATGATCAGACTACTACAATTACACTTCATCATCTTTGATCCCCCACTCCAGGAGGCCTCATTTTGTTGTTTGTTTCAGCAAAAGGTCAGCAGTCTTCCTGTAGCAGCTGCTACATACATGAGTGAATAGCAAGTTTCAGTCCATCGCTCATCGCAACTTAACCCTCACTGTGTTGTTTTTGGACGCAACAGCAGCATGTATTCAACAAAAAAAGCTCTAAAAACCCACTGTACACTACCTGCTCAGCACCAAACAGCACCCAGACAAAGTTAGCAACAAGCTGGTGAACACAGTGAGGCATCTAGCTGTGAAAGCATCAGGTTTTTCCCTCAGGACTTGGTAGAGACCAAAAACTGAACTAAAAGAGGAGTAAATATTGGGCTGAATATTCATCAGGTGGCCAGAAACATGATATGAATGATGATGCTGTGTTGTAAGTGCTGGATGTCTAAATAAGCAAATGCTTGCTAGCACGTTAAAAGGTAATAATATGTCAATGTTGTCTTCACAACTTTTTTCTGCTGCCCCCAAGTGGCCGAAAAAAATCAGTGACTGTGGCTTCAAATGAACTTCTGGGTTTTTCAAACTTTGCAGTGTCTGTATTTTTCTAAAAACATTGCATGTTATTAATTCTGTAAATTTTTTTCCTGACAGATCAGATGATCTGAGCTGGCTGCAGTTGTCCTGATCTACTCGTTTCCTCTCCACTCATCCTCATAACACATCATCTGTACAACGTCGACATGAGGCCAGAATGTCCTTCATCTGTCTCTTTGTCACCATCGCTCTCAGGATAAAGGATAAAGAGTTTGGAGACACTGAAAATGTTTGATTCAGGAGAGACAGGCCTCACTGATGGTGTTTAAAAAACAGCAGTCGCAGTAAAGTTTGTATTTACAGCTCAGTGTTTTGATGCAGGTTGTGTGGAAGTATAGGATTTAAATTGTTTGTCACACAGTCAGTGTTCATGTGAGGGGGACTCCACCGTGCAAACAACAGATACCTCAGATGGATGCAACCTTTGGAACTTCTTTTTTTTTTCTTAATTTTTTGTATTATTTCATTAGATTTTTTAAAATATATTTTAAAGGCGGTGTGAGCGGCCTTTTACTTGGACGGGGCTGCTGGAAAAACACAAGTGACCTTAATGCCCACTGGGGCTGTGTACGTGGTCCGGTCAGTGAGTCGGAGGGGGGATTAGGAGAACAGAGGGGGGAGTGTGCAGCTCTTTGAAGCAGAGATGCTGAAGCAGGCAACGGTAACAAAACACACCAACGGGGAACAATAAGCCTTTGGTCAAACAGCGCACAAAGGCAGTGTGACAAAGCCTTCACAAAAGAAATGCTGCGTTTTTCTCTCTTTCCCCCTCTGTCTCTCTGCTGGTTTATCACTGTCTTTACTTCACACCTCTCGTTTCACCTCAACATTCACTTTTAGCCTCACTCTCAGCAGCGTGCCTCATGTTCACCGTATCCACGGTTCAACTAGTGCAGACTATTCAAGGCCAGTACCAGTTACATTATTTTTTAAGTTTGAAGGTTCCATTGGCTTGTATTTTGTACTAATGTTTTATGTAAAACATTTGGATTTTTATTTTTTTTTTTTTTTTTTTTTTGCCAGGACATTCTGAGAATTGTCAAGTGACAGTTTAAAATTTCAATTAATCCACAAAGGAACAGCTTTAAGCTATACTTTGCACCCACAGTGTTAAAGTGAGTAACTGAGCATTTCACGAATTCTTTTCCTGAGGATTTTAAGTGAAGGACGTTACTTCAGCTCTCATGAGATTAAGAACAATCCTGAACATCGGTCCTCTTGTTCATCGGCTTTCTTAAGCAAAGTGAACCCTGAGGGCCAGATAGAAATAACAGGGATGTACTTGTAATTCAGACTTTTTGTCCTGTGTTTCACTTTGTTCATCCATTAAAAAAAAAACACATCACAGTCACAACAGTATTGCCTATTTTGCGTTCATTGACTCATCAATGTTGGAGCTTCTGGGAACACAAGACTTTTCTGCCACCTATAGTCTAGCAGTGGTGGTGTATCTAAAATTTACTCCAGCACCAAGCAGGACAAGCAAACTGCAAATTAAGTGTCTGTCTTGGTTAATGTATTTGTGTGTTACCACATTTGCAGGGGGTTATTAATGTATAATAACCAGAAGGAGAGAGACACATAAACATGGACTTTGCACATTAGATCACTGGTACACCAGGTCAGCCAATATACAATAGTTTGATCTTTTAAATACATTTTATTAGGTAGAGTGACAGTAACAAATTGTTAAATTCAGCAAACAACTGGACAACCATTCTGGTGGACAGGAGGGAGTTTTGGGGGATTTGTGTAAAACAAAAAAAAAAAGAAAGGAAAAACAGAGCTAACCTATACTGAAGTAGTAGTGAAATAAAGATCCTCCATATAACCCTCCTTTATCCTCCCTCATGCAGGTGTGAGGGGGGCTCAGTGGTATTATCCTGATTGGGTTTCAGTCCTGAAAGATCAACTTTGGGTCTTTTCTGGAGGTGCTACATAATTTAGAAGCACAAGATAAACTCTGCAAATGCTCTATTAAGTTTTTAACAGGTCTATTCAGCAGGAGCATGTCCAGTCCTCGTCCACTGACAGTCATGGCACTGTGGATATGTATTTTGTACCTGCCACAGAAAGCAGGCACAGCAGGTGTTTTAAAGAGTGTTGAATTGGCAACAGGATCAGTTTGTTTTCAGTACTACATCTTAACAGCGCTCACGGATCACTCTGTGCCTCATCGTGGCTAAATCTGTTTTAAACTGTGAACAAATAAAGCCTGAGATGACTAGCAGCATACGGCTCTCATTTTCTTTAATTCAGTCTGTGCTCACATGCAGTAATGACGCAGTCTCCTGTTGGTCAGATTCAGTCAAAGCCTCCTTCTCTGTGCTCTCTTTAGGAAAAGTCTGTCTCAAGGCATCCTGGGTTTCTGTTAACAGAGCCTCTCTGTGTGCGATGTAACGCTGCCGCCTGTTGGCCCTGTATAGCTCCAGCCTCTTCTCCTCAGCCTGGGGGTCCTCCAGTACTCCCTCCCACCTCAGGCTCTCCCTGGCCTGGGTGCTGAGCTCTGTCACATGCCCCTGCGCTGGAGCTGCACTGCCAATGGTTTTGTTTGTTCCTGTCAGTGGGGCTTGTGAATGCTTTTGGAGTTTTCTGCTCCTCCGGCCGCTGCCTGCCAGCCGTTCTATGTCCTTCTTATTAGCAGCTCTGAGCTTGGGCAGCTGGCCTCCAGGCTGACCAGGACTCCTAGGGGGCAGAAGGGACACTGGCGAGGTCTCAGGACGCAAAGATACAGCCTGAGGTTCCACTGTAGATAGATAAATATAGTTTATTGATCCCCTAAGGGAAATTGTTATGTTAAAGCAGTATCATCAGCAATAGGATAGGAACAGTAGGGAGGCAACATAAAGATATAACAGACAAAACTGAGGGTTTAGATTACTAATGACTCCCTTGGGAGTTGGAGGGCTAACGGCTTGGTTTACAGTAACGAGTTGTAATAGGCTGGTGAGGGGACGCAACACTGGGGGCCTGTTCTCTAATGACCTGTTCAACCCTGCAGGGAATCCTCTACCAACACCACATGAGCCAAACTACCATTTACATTGTGTACATGTACAGTGACCTTCATCTGAACTGCTGAAGCGATGACACACTAGGGTCAGTGCCAAGTATTATTCATTTTATTTTTATTCCAATTCTTGGTTCAATCTGTGCTCCTTAACTCCACCGCATGACTAATTATAAGTGCATGCTATGAGAGAGGTTTTAGGGCTTTAAGGCTTTTGATTATGTGGCCGTTTATATGAGAATACTTTTTTTGTTCCCTTGCAACATTTACTCCATTATGAACACGTATTTCATGGTCTTCTTCTAGAGGATCTGCTTTTAATTTTAAAAAATGTGGCACAGTAATTATATTTCCTTTACTGTAACAAAGCCTTAAGTCCCAAATCTATTTTTCAAACGTACATTTGTGTGCGAGAGTTTCATTTAATACAGATTCTAATCCGGTTTATCTTTGAAGGCCAGTGAAGACCTGACATGTAATAAACTTTTTAAAACAAAATTTCAAACTTTTCAGCAACTTTTTTGTTTGTGTTAAAGATGAAATAAACCAGTCAATGTGCTCCTTCATATCCCTCGGGCACCCCATCTATTAACTTTGGGGTTTAAGGCACAGACCATGAAATGCAATGTTTCCAATTTAAGTCCAGGTCTTGGCCTTTGTTGCGTGCCATTCCCCATCTTTCTGTCAACTCCCTAATAAAAACATGACTTAAGTGATAAATTGATTGTCAGATTGTTGCAAATTAGCTTTCTGTCCACTGATTGATCAGTTAATCACTAATCATTAAAGTATCTCAAAATTCCACATTAATACATTTGTCCACACCTGGGATAAAAACATGATTAATCATCTTTTATGTGGCACATTTACCAATACATTTACTACAACAATACATTTAGTTGTAAATCCTGGTAAAACTACATACAAATCCTATTCTGAGTTTATAAAATATGATGCTTTCTTACAGATTAAACTGCCCAACAGTGAATAAAGTAGTTAAAATGAGCTCCACCTCAGCCAAATCCACCAGTAACATGTTGTAACTGTGACCATTTTCCTGTATAAAGAGTACTGAAACTATAAGATTTACTGATAGGCTTTTCAACGTAATATTTTTATACTGTGGTATAAAAGTGAAGCTGTTTACGTGTGTTTTCTGAAGGGGTGGTGGAAGCAGTGGCTTTCTTTCGTTTCTTCTTTTTCTTCTGTTTACTGTCAGGGGTCCTGGATGACTGCAGCAGTTTGCAGTGCTTGTCCTCTGGCATGATGTGGTCCTGGCAGACAGTGCTGGTGAACAGGTCTGTGCAGAGTAAAAACACGAAAAATTCGCAGCAACCGTGTTTAAGACAATTGTAAACTACAAAACAAGAAATGTAGGTCAGGCTGATCCTGCACACCGATATCTGGAAAATCTTCGATTACTCACAAGAGGTGGGACTGTACAGGTCTTCAGTCGCGAAACAAAGTGCTTTATTTTTTAAAAAACATTTTACATACCACCAGAAAATAAAATAATAAAAAAAATAAAATAAACAGGAAAAGGACGATACATCGCTGCTTCGGTGCGTATTTGTTCCGGGACGAGCATTTACACAATCACACTTCGCCGCCGCGTCCCCTAGGGACGCGTCTCCATGGCAACAGGACACACCTTCTGAGACAGTGTGTGATGGAAGAAGAGGTCGGACAACACAACACTTCCACAGACAGACACAAAACTACTACAACCCTACCACAAACAGACACAACGCTGCAACAGACACAACACTACAAAGAAGAGACACAAAACTATCACAAAGAAACACAAAACTCCACAAACAGACAGAAAACTACCACAACACTAAAAAAAAGAGACACAAAACTTCCACAAAGAGACACAAAGAGACACAAAACTACCACAGACACACAAAACTATCACAAAACTACCACAGAGACACAAAACTATCACAAAGAGACACAAAGCGACACAAAACTATCACAAAGAGACACAAAACTCCACAAACAGACAGAAAACTACCACAACACTACCAAAAAGAGACACAAATCTACCAAAAAGAGACACAAATCTACCAAAAAGAGACACAAAACTACCAAAAAGAGACACAAAACTTCCACAAAGAGACACAAAGCAACACAAAACTATCACAAAGTGACACAAAACTCCACAAACAGACAGAAAACTACCACAACACTACCAAAAAGAGACACAAAACTACCAAAAAGAGACACAAATCTACCAAAAAGAGACACAAAACTATCACAAAATTACCACAGAAACACAAAACTATCACAAAGCGACACAAAACTACACAAAATAACTTCAGAAATACAAAAGTACCACAAAGAGACACAGAATTAAAACTCGACACAAAAGTCAACACAAAACATCTTCAAAGTGACACAACTGCTTTGCAGAGGTAGTGTTGTTCCTACCACAAGGAGACGCTATGTTTCAGTCCGGGTGTGGTCCAGTGAGGGAGGGGTGGGGGTGGGCTTTAACATGTTTCACTTTTGGACTTGTTAATCATATTGCATTTTATATTTGATCAAAAAGTGACCCTTTGTGTGTTTGTCCTCATCCCCACCCCCACCCCCACCCCACATTCTTTGTCCTTCCGAACTACAGAGACACACAGTGTTTTTTCCCTATTCTTTTCAGAGACTGTGTAACTTCCTTTACAAAAAAAGATGAAAAGTCATAAGCAATAAAATACACCGCAGCTCACTGCAGTACAGTCAGTGGGGGGTGGGGGGGTCTACTATTGTTTTAAGGCATTTTATAAAGTTTTGCTTGAACTGCTGATGAACTCTTTAATCTCTGGAGACTGAAGTATCTTCATTAACATTATAAGTAGTTTCTGTATCAAAAAAAAAGGAAACATTGCAGCACTGATTTATTTCGGCAAATAAGAAACGCACAGTGAAAAAGTTGTGGTTCTTCTAATGTTTAAGGAACTGAACACCATTTGTGAAACTGTGCCCTTTTAAATCACTGCATGGGGATTTATGTGTTGCCTCTGACAACATGCGCAGCGAGCACTGTGGTATTTCCCAGGGAGTTTCCATCCTATTCCTGTCCCACAGAATCTACCCCCCCCCCTCCACACATCACATACATGTACACACAGAAACACACACAGGCTGATTTTTTTTTTAAAACATGGCTCTTTGAAGCACAGTCCTTTGTGCTGCACACACTCTAACATTTCTAATAATTACTGGGCAACTACATCTTGGATGCTGTGTTGTGTCTGCTATTAAACCAGTGCTAAGAATAGGCTCGAACTCTGAGCTCAAACAAGTCTGTCCTGCTTGTGCATTTCCCCCACATATCAGAGCCCTTCCAGTAATAACTACAGGAAGAAAGAGGATAAATCATGACGGTGAGTCAGAGAGGACATTTATCCATGCAGGAGTGACAAAGGTCACACTGAGATGCTGTCGTGCTACAGGTGGTTTTTAAACAGAGACTTGGCCATCAGGACACCACAAAAACAAAACAATATTTCACATGGTTGTACAGGCGAAATGGATAATTTTCAGCAAATTTTTACATTTTCACACAACCTTTGACCCACACTTTGCTATTTATTCTACCACGTCATGTGACTAGTTGGGTTTTTATGCGTAGTGAACCATGCCCCAGCTCACGTCTTCTGTTCTGATGAGCTTGTGAGTCACGAATGGCGGTGGCTCGCACGCTTCTCCATCTGGTGCTGACATGTTTTCAACAACAGCTCAACAGCTTTTGCAAACATGCCAAATTAGATTTTGGTTGGAGGGGACTTGCACATAAAAGCCCCAGGAATTTCAATCCAATCACTGCAAGTATTTTACAGAAGGGGGTTTAACCTCACTTGTGTATCGCCAAGAACTCTGGATATGTATAGCAGTTAGTACAGACAGTTTTCAGAGAGCAAACTGGATCATATTACATGGTGCAGTGGGTTATTCTGTGTTAAATATGTTGAGTAACAGATGTAACATACAGCTTGTTCTTTGAGCTGATTTAGTGCTGGAAATTGGTAAATAGTATGTAATGATTTTCACCACAGACGTTGAAACTCTAACCAAACAAGCACCAACTATTAGAGCGGTGAACTCATGACAGAAGAGTCCCAACTATGTACAGAGCAGGCTACATGTAAAAGGGCACATGACGGTGAGGCAAGAAGCTACTCACACCAAAAAACACAGACAGACAGGCAGGCAGACAGACAGACAGACAGACAGACAGGCAGGCAGGCAGGCAGGCAGGCAGGCAGGCAGGCAGGCAGGCAGGCAGGCAG
>JBBMJY010000004.1:15713368-15923635 GCA_037833715.1 Toxotes lorentzi | reverse complement strand
CAGACAGATAGATAGATAGATAGATAGATAGATAGATAGATAGATAGATAGATAGATAGATAGATAGATAGATAGATCTCTGCCTTAACATAAAGGTCACACCATCACAAAACCGAAAAAGAAGGACACTACAGACCAACATTCACTCTGTGTATACGTTATATACATTTATATACAGTACATGGTGACATTGCATATGGTTGCGTCAGTTGTTCAGCAACCTGACTGCCTGAGGAAAGAAACTGTTATTGAGACAGATGGTGTGTGATTTGATGCTCCGGTAACATTTTTTAGCTGGAAGGACCAAGAACAGAAGATGAGCAGGGTGGCTGGTATCGTTTATGATTTCTTGGGCTCAACTATGGCAGTGAGAGGTGTTGTGAAGTTGTGGTCGTTCTGTGCTGGTGATTTTTGCTGCTCTTTCACAGTCCTCTGGAGCAGTCTGCTGTCCCAAGCAGTCAGGTTGCCAAACCACACTGTGATACAGCCTGTCAGTGCTCACTCCAGGGTGCAGCGATAAAAGTTCACGAGAGCCTTGGTGCTCGTGCCAAAGCTCTTGAGACACCTCATGAAGTACAGTCACTGCTGCGCCTGCCCGAGGATGCAGTTGGTGTTGAGAGACCATGTGAGGGTGTCTGAGACCACCATTTGGTTCACCTTTCACAAATCACTACTATAAGTCCAATAACTTTAGTGTCATTTGTGAATTTTATGATGCTGTTATCATATTTGGCAACACAGTCAGGCGTAAACAGGCTGCTCACTAGGCGGCTGAGACAGCAGCTCTGAGGCACCCCGGTCCTGAGTCACAGACTGGGGCCTGACTGTCAGAAAATCAAACGGACAATTACAGATAGAGGTGCTCAGACCAAGACCTCTGAGTTTCAACACCAGATTGGACGGTAAAATTGTATGAAAAACTGAGCTATAATCAATAAACAACATTCTGACTTAGGTATTATTCTCATCTAGGCGTACTAAAGCAGAGCAAGAGAGACAGAGTCATCTATAGACCTATAGAACAGTAGGCAAACTGTGTGATGACGATGACCACTGATTCATAATGCTTTCCACTTCCACAAATGCCTAAAAAGTACATTGTGGCTGGATCAGTGAGCAATGAAGGTTTCAGGTTACCAGCTAGCATTGAGCAACTTCGCAGTGATTAGCATTTCCAGAAACGGCAGCATAACCATCTGGTATGAAGTCATGGGAAGAGCAGTCAGTCACAAAGAATTCAGGAGTTTACCAAGGTCAAAATTAGACTAGTGGTTTTTACTAATCTATTTTCAAAATGGGAAAGGTCACAGTAAACCTGCCTTTGAGTTAACATAAAATGAGACAAGATAATGGTATTGTTGCAGCAGCAGGATATAGACAAGAATAGGTATCAAGCATAATTAGAGAGAAAAGAATATTTACATCAGAAAAAACAGTATTTATATTGTCAGTGTATTTACATGAGGTGTAATATTGTACATTGTTTACATGAGGTGTAATATTGTACATACATAGAGCAGTGGTGGGGAAAAAAGTTCCATTTACTACAAAGAAATTGGTGTTGGTCCACTGGTGTTTGTGGAGTGCCTGGTGGGTTTTTGGGAACAGTGCTGGTTGTACAGTCTGACAGCAGCAGGAGGAAAAAACCTGTGGCATCGCTGCTTTGAACACCAAAGGTGGAGCAACCGGTCGCTGCTGTCATACACAGGAGACCTTCAAGCTTGGCCATGATACTTCTCTCTCCACCAACTGGTCAGTAGAACTGCAAAAGTCCTGGGTTAGTTTCCTACACTCCTCACCAGCTTCATCAGAGAACTGGTGCAGATGACAGCTGGTTGAGTTGTGCTTAAAGTCTGTGGTGTAGAGGACAAACAGGGAGGGGCCCAGGACCCTGCCTTTTGGAGCCCCAGAGGGGCAGAGGATCACAGCATCGTCCTAACTGACGCCTGACTTGTGTGCAGTGGATGCATAAATGCGTTCACCATGAAGACTGCTTGTTGTGTTTGGGGAGATGCAGTAGTAAGCAGGAGAGGGCAGATTCACTGTGGTCTTGATGGTGAGCTCATGTCACATATTCTATTCATATATTTTGTGTGGGGAAAAAATTCTATAAAGTTGTTTTAAAACAGGCAGTGGAAGAAGAAGAAATGGGAATGAGACAGCGGATTTGGTCTCGTGTGGATTTGCTGTGTGTGCTCAGTGTGTCAGGTGAGAGTGAGGACGCAGCTTCTCCAGCTGCAGCAACCTTAAAGAGACAGAATAAAAGCAGACTGGCCTTACAGTCCGCACTGTGTGGGTGTCTGTGTGCGTCAGACACAGACACTCACACAGGATGTCTCAGGAGGCCATTTGCAGACTCTTGTGCTCTCTGCACAACTTTTCTGCTGTAAATGTTGACAGGTCATGATTTTCCTTCTCCCTGAGACTTTCAACACACAAATCAGAAGCTGCTAGAATTGGTTATTGTTATTATTACTGTTATTGTTTTTGTTGTTATGAATTTGCTGTTCTCTACTTCTGCGGGAGAAAATTATTAACACAAAAAATAAGATTATCTTATAAAATATTTTTCATAAACCACCTAACAGTTGTTATAATTAGCACTGCATCAACCCGCTTCATCTGTAAGATGCTGCTTTCACACTAATGAATCATAATCTATTAATAGAGCGTATAATAATATAACACTAACGACTTTTTACACTTTAAGTACATTTTTCTACAAATAATTTTACGGCCACGGGACTTTTAATTCTATATGGAGTATATTCACAATGTGTTTTGCTACTTTTACTTAGATATAAAATCTCAATTGGTTTTCCACCGCTGTTCATTACGCACTGGTCACTGTGCTGCCTCGTGGGCCTCACAGTACAGTACAGTGAGCAGCCTCGCGTGTACACGTCAGATCCGCACCGATCCTGACGTTCGCCTCTCGTGGCTGCCTACGTCATCACGCTGCCAGCTGATCGGAGTGGGAAGCCGGGTGTGTGTCTGACTTGGGTGTGTGTGTGTGTGTGTGTGAGAGAGAGAGATAGAGAGAGGGAGAGAGAGAGAGAGAGAGAGGAGTGGGGCAGGAGTTGTGTAAAAGGGGCTGAAGTCCTGCGCTGCCTTCTCCGCTGCTGCTGCGCGAAAGTAGACTCACAACCAGATTTATAAATGCTGCCTAACCGTGATATATCGTGGATGTAAAGCAAACCAGCAGACAACGACACACCCTGCCGAAGGTCCAGGACTCCATCGAGCAGTGGGCGAGGCAGCCTGAACTCCGCTGGACCGTTCAGATGGATTGTCCGCGTCGGAGCGACCCGGCCGGTGGTCAAGGTGGGGCGTATTATTAGTGTCCGTGAGTCTGTGTGTGTGTGTGTGTGTCTGCTGGCTAAACGCTTGTTCCTGACCGCCTGATTTAGCCCGTGGCGGCTTGATGACCCAGTTTGCGTGGAAACCGTCCTCGACATGACTTTATTCAAGTAAAATTCACCTCTCCGGGTCTGATTTCCGTCTCACAGTGGCAGGTTTCTGCACAGTTTGGCGACGTCAGATTCCCGAGGACATGGATTTGATGTTAGGCTATAGGAGTTCTGGCTGAGGGCCTGCCTGTGTGTCACAGATCATACCGTCCAGGCCCACTGACACAGGGGAGCCGGATACTTGACATTTGGCCACCGCACCACAAACCTCCCAGCTCCTGCAAACATTTAATCAACGTTTAGATGATTGACACAGTGAAACTGTGGGCAAAGGATTTGTTAAAGCGCTGCATGGAGTATCTGCACATGCAGTTCTTTTAGAAACTACTGGGCTGTATGAAATGCGCTAGAAAGTCAGGATTATGTCTAAATGAATACGGAGGTTAACAGAAAAGCCTTTGAATGTACACAGATAAGGTTTACAGATCTGTTTTCACATTATATTTACATCTATTATGTGTCATGACCACCACACAGTACATTTAGAAAACCAGGAATCTGAAGCCTCTAGAGAATTCATTTAGTCATATGTAAGCTGTTCACCGTCACGTGTTGGATTTATAGACTATAGCAAGATGTTGCAGTTGCAACTTGAGGTCTGTATTTATGTAATCCAAACTTATATTTAAAAAAAAAGTGTCAGCATTCGAAGCCTCTTAAAATTTGCTGAGTTCATAATAGGCCAAGGAATAAGCCTGTGCTCAAGTAGGGGATAGGTGAAAATCAGGAAGATAACTGAGGCCGAGTCATTTCTCAGAAATGCAGTGACACCAGCAGTCATCTGGCAGAGATGGAGGATTCTTCTAATGAAAGATAAGTTTATAAACACAAGCATATTACTCTAGATGTTTCTGAGAAGCAGTAAAACATTCTTAAAGCAGATGACGTAACAAAGAATTTAGGCCTCCATGTCCACATTTGGGCTCTTGAGTCTCCTTAACTCATACACAATTCTTTACAGTCTTTTAAACTTCTATAAAGCATTTTAAAAGCAAAGTGCAATTATATATAATTAGTCTTTCTCTGGGATAAATGCGGGAAGCTTACTGTAGTATATGTTACATCGATGGAGCCTGTCTTACATAATTGTACAGCCAGAGTTCAGTGCGCCGGTGGGAATGCACAATAGGCTGTGTCACGAGCTGCATTTCTGCCATTGCAACCCAGGAGTGTGACATAAGCCACCCTGTTGATGAGGATCACATGGCAATGGCAGGGTGTCAGTTAAAAAGCAAGTCATCATGTCTACATGTGTTTACCCTGCATCCAGGCAAAATAAGTGCTGTTTTATTGCCTACATTTGCAGAAGTGAAGCCATCTTGCTCAACTTGGGTTACACCCTTCATTCCTATTGCGTGCCTTGTCAAGGGAGGATGGGGCAAGAAGGGATGTGTTATGTAGGTTCAAAAAAAATTCCAGTTCTTACAAACAAAATGGCACCGACTGCCAGAGGACAGGCTTCCGGGCCTCATACAGAACATTACCATCTCCCAGCATGTCATGAATTCAGAATGGCATTCAGATATTCCTCTTAGCAAATAAACAACAGCTACTTATTTTGTGGTGATCTCAGGGTTAAAGTCAAATAGCCTTTAAAGTCCAGCGAGCAGCAGAGCATAAGAAGAGGCTCTCTGCACTATGATCAGAGTGTTGCCAAAGCCACCGCCCTTTCACTGTCTTTGTCCCCATTCCCAGTCTAAAATGATCAGTCTATATTACAGACTACAATCTGGGGCACTAAACACTCTCCAGCTGGGCCACACCCACAGCAGAGGAATGTACCTGAGTTGATGTAATTGATATGTAATAGACACATAACATTTCATTATCATATATTTCCATTTACAGCGCTGCAGCAGCACTATGCAAATCTGTCATTTCATGTGATAATTCTGCAGTTCTTCACATATTTTCTGTCTGACGGTATGATGCCAAGCCAAAGCCATACCGATGCCTGAGGTATCTTATCTCACCACCTCAGGTGGTATTCTCACAAAATACCCCAAACATGAAAAGACCAAATGAGTTGGCTCATAGCACGGCAAGAGGTTTGTCTGTCTCCTTTTGACAGGGATCTATCTGACCCACTCTCCATCTTACACCCTTGTTTGTTTTCTGTGTGCCACTTCTACCTGTTTTCCCTAATACACTATTTCAAGCTCTCTAGATAAACAAATTCAAACTCAGCTCTTGCATTTACAGCCGAGGCTCGATAAGACAAACTTCAAAAGAGTTAAAGTGTCAATAATTCCTCCTTGTCTTGTGTACGGTCCATTCACACCCTCCTGTTGACACACCATCATTCCTATTTCTCTCTGTCACGCACATCCTGCCCGTTCAACTCCAGTTTGTCTTTCCTCTTTCTTATCCTCCCTGCTGTGGCAAAGAGTGCACGTCCACAGTCCCAGATAAGCTCAGTCTTTTGTGTATTAGACTGTGCGTTATCTCTTTTTACACTGTTGCCCCCTGTATAAAAGCCTGTCTCAAGGCCTTCCACACTGGCTGGTGCAAAAAAAAAAGGAAAAGGCGGAGGGGAGGTGAGGGTGCACCTGACGGTGAAGCCACGTCCGCCTCGTCTGGTGCAGACCAGATGTAGACGAGCACATAGAGAGGGGATGGGTGAAGGATAGAGGGATGGAAAAGAAGGAGTGGAAGAGGCCGTGCAAGCCCACAGCAGCCGGATGGAATTTCTAACATACGCAGCTGGAATGTCAGGAATGCAGGACAGTCTGATCTGACCGAGAGAGAGGGTAGAGAGGACAGACAAGTCAGGAAAGACAAAAAAAAGAGAGAGATATGGGAAAGAGTGGCACAGCAAAAGAGTCAGGGGCTCAGCACTGCCCGTTACTGTGAACATAAAGATCTAGTCACTGTTTGTGCAGGGAGTGGCACGCTGTGGAACAAATAACTAATTCAGTTTTTGATTGAGGTTGTAGCGGCCTAACTAACACAGTTATGACTGTCAGTGGTCCTGTGTGTGGCCTGAGGACTCATGTTGTATGTCTTCCTCCCTGACTTCATTCAGACGCTGACATGACTGAGTGGGGGTGGGGCGGTGGTTCACTTTATTATACAGCTGACAAATGACGGCCTTCGTTGGAAGTTCCACTTCTTCCTAGAACGCCTGCACGTGTTTTTCTGCAACGCACACTGCAAAAAAAGAAAACATGTCCAATTAATCATACTACTATTGTTGTATGGTTGTTTAGCTTTAGTTTCAGGTCATGAAATTTGGTCCAGATATCCATGGTGCCCAGAGGATGAATCCAAATGACCTAAGTTTCATATCTCAACATCTACATTCATGGTTCCCAGTGATCCCCTGTCCCTCACTTTTATGACTAAATATCCACAAAACTAATGACAGCTTTGCTTTGTGTTTAGTGCTAATTTGCAAATGTTAGCTTGCTACCTTACACTAAGATGGTGAACACGGTAAATATTATATCTGCTAGATATCAGCATGTTAACATTGTCATTGTGAGCATATTAGCATGGTGACATTAGCATTTAGCACAAAGCATTGCTGTGCCGCAGAGGTGCTAGCATGGCCATAGACATATCCTAGATCACCAGTGCAAAAAATACTTCTTTAAAAAAGATTGAACTGGAGGCCTTGTGTGGCACAATAGACCATAATATTTGTATTATGAATTTTAATATGTGTAAAACTTTACAAAGCTTGACAGAATGACACCTCGATGTCAAGGCCATGGGATAAGACACTAATGTTAATAATAACAATAATAATAATAACTTTATTTGTGTTGCACCTTTCACTTCACAGTCACAAAGTGCTTTACAGTAAAAGCAAATAATAAAAGTAATAAAATCCAAAGTAAAATAATTAAAACAATTATATACGAGTTACATCGGTTAAGAAAAAGCCATAAGGAGTTTTAACAGCTGAGAGGCCTGGTCATCTTTACTATACACATGCAGCTGTCAAAAAGGTTGAATTCTAATGAATGTTTAATTTTAAATGAAACAAACTAAACTATTTACAAAAAGTGGTTTTAAACAAGATAAGGGTAGTAGATTTGGTTATCAGTCACAAGTCAGAACAGGCAGTCATGGCTCCTGCATTATGACTCACCCTTTTCAAAAAAAGAAAGACTGATATGTGTCACGTAGATAAATTTGTCAGGAGATGGAAGAAAATCATATCAGTGTTTTTCCATGTACAACCTGTGTACTTTTCATATGAATGATCACAGTTGTATGTCTGAATGGAAATGACTTTCTGCTGCTCTCGGAATGATGCTGAAGTTCAATCCAAACAAAGTGTGAGACAAAATGATTTATCCCCGCGGCAGTGTCTGCAAAATCTTCATAAGTCTTGTTGATCGTGACCCACCCTCCCCTGCTGTGCACAGTCTACAGGCTACAGGGTGCTCAAATACCTGAGATTATTCTGGTTCTCCTGCAGGAATGTACAGCATGTGTTACTCATCCTCAACTAGAGAAATGGGGCATGTCCTCAGTATCTCAGGATCACCACAAGATTACATTTTTTGAAGGCAAGAAAAACAATATGATTAACAGTAAGACACAACCCTAAATAAATGTTAGAAAAGGAGAAAACAAATGCTAGTTGTTCTGTGGGGACCAAAGTGGTGGACCAACCGACACTGCCACCCCCAGAGCCACACAGTTAACTTGGCTTAAAAAAAAAAAAAAGGCAGAAATAAGTTTATATATATTTAACTATCATATCTATGTGAACATTAATTAGTTTTAATTTCTGTTGTAGAAAACTGCCTGTTTAAAGTGTTTATTGACAGAACTACTGTAGACACACCCCAGACTCTATTCTATTAGCGACACTACTTTTACTTTTTCACATTAACTTACAACTTAGTCAGACATAACCAAAAAAAAATTGTGCTGTTAAAGAGCCTCTTCAGCATGCAGTAAAAAATATAAATCAGGTGTAGCTACAGGTTTTCCTCTCTGGAAAAGCCCCGAACATTCACTTTATTAATTAAGACTTCAAAACCAAATGGCTCTTTGGACTTTTGAAAGGATTTCAGGATCTCTGCTTTCATGAAGAGGCTGTCTACTCTTCTTTATCGCCCCCTGCTCATGATTCGTAACCACGGTAACTGACATAAAAAAGAAAAAAAAAGTAGTTTTTTTTTTTTCCAGAAGGCAGTCTGTGATTTTGAGCATGATAATTAAGAGAATATCTAAGAATTTCTTGCTGGCGCCTTGTAACGTGCAGAGGCAGAGCTGAGCTGCTGATGCATGTATCCCTCCTGGTAATCTGACGTATGATCTTGTGTTCATCTCCACAGTCATTCTTACATATCAGCTGATTTCGCCCACTTACTCACAGCTGATTGCACTCACAGTGGCTCTACTGCACCCACTTACTGTACATGTGTGATTGGCTGCAGGCCACCTCATACCCACGCTGCTGGAGCAGGGAGTTTAGAGGGGAAGTTAAACAATTTCTTCCTCTTTGTCTGCAGGAATATGTGCATCTAAAGCAGAAGACGGGAAGAGCCGACTCCCAGCATGCCGGCACCTTCGGACCCAAATGGCTGACGCACAGCAGTTCTTCACTGGCAAGCTTTATGTTCCTGTACACATGCTAAAGCTGCCAGCTGAAGAACTGTTCTGGTCAGCCCTGCCCCGGATGACTCAAGAAGAGGAAGCAGGGGGGAAGAAGACGGCAACGTTTCACACACTCAGCAGTCAAACTGGACTTTAAAAACACGCTGGATTTGAGCCACCATTGTTTATGTTCTTGTGTTAATCACATGTGAGGTATAGTTCAGTTTAGGCAGGACAGAATGTTTATTTTTCTAGTCACGTGTTGTCTTTTTCTCACAGAAAGCTGCTCAAACAGGAGGAAAAGGTATTAAAAAGTCTTAGATTTCATGTATATTTTTCTCTATTCACTGTAGGTCCTAATGTTAATTATGAAATGTTTTTCTGTATGATTTGGGCAAAAAATGGCTAGATAGTGCCATTGTTCCCAATCTCTGACCATAAATTTATTTAGCATTGCTTAACTAATAATTCTTTTTTTAATTGTTAATCCAACTGTTTATCTAGGTCCATGTCGTGTTTAATCATATTATGAGGAAATATTGTTATGTACTGCTGAGAAACACAGACAAAAATGTAATATAGATGCTGCCATTTGGTCAGTATTACTGTGACACTGGTATCAAATTGCATTCTCTGTGGTACTTAATAGGTCTTAAAAGTCCTAAATTAAACCTGGTGAACCGCACAGAAACCTTGTTAAATTTTGTTGATGACATTTTTTTTCTTATAATAAAGAACTAAATTTTTTCTCAGATTCAAGGTTTATTGTTGTGGACAAAACTGCACACTATGGACAATAAAACACATACCAACACATGTCCAAAAATAACAAAACACACACAGAAAGAGGAAAATGATAAATTGATGCTAAATGTGTCACTCACACTATAACTTTTAAGTCTCAGGTGATCCCATTAAAGGGGAACCAGAGAGATCAGAGTGAATTAAGATGTGTCTAAGTTTAGTTGTGACAGATATGCAATAACGTCATGGTCTTTGTTCTGTGGGAGGCTAATCACCACATAAAAAGTAAACAAGCTGACATTTAGTCAGGGCCACATCCGGTTAGATGATTGCGCCACATAAACCAGACAAAGAGAAAAAAAAAAAACTTACCAAATCTTCAGGGCCTGAAGGCTTTACCAGCTGCTTCATGGGATTCCTTCACACTACAAACTCACAGCACGTTCACTGCTAAAATCACAAGATCATCAAATTGTGGGAGGTATTGAGATAACTCATTGAATGTAAAACAATGTGGTTAACTGACCAGTGCTTACCGCAGTGATTCTTAGTTTATTTATTTGCCTTCAGCTGCAAGTTAAAGGATCATTTTATTTCTATGCACATTTCAGCATCAAAACCAGTTATCGGTGTAAACTGAATTGGTTGAGTAAAGGAAACATTTAAGGTTCTTGTTTCAATTTTGTGTTGTCAGTCACTTTACAAAGTAGTCCAGTCATCACAGAGTATAAAGGCTAACTTGAGAGCCCACTGGGAAACTTCTCTTCACAAGCCTGATAGGGCTGTGGTGGTTTGTACTGACAAGAAAAATCCCATCAGAAAGGTGAATTGAATTATACTATAAATATGTTTGAAAGATAAAGCAAAATGTAATGGGCGATACTTGAATGTTGCTACACTACTGAGCCTACAATTTCAGGTTTTTGGTGCCTTTTCCCAACATCACCACTAGATGGCGCAATGATCTTTACAAAAACAAAGGGACGTGGCCTGGTCCTGGTTACACTGCAGGGCAGTGAGGGAAATAAAATAAAACTGGATTATTGCCATCTCATGTGGATGAACATGACGTTAAATCTCTTACATGGTGAAAACGTTGTCGGATCCATTTGGTAAAGGTATAATAAGATGTAGTTATACTATAAAGGCAAGATACAAAAAACCCTCAACGGATGATATTTAACTCTAAGACCAAGTTTCTTGAGTCATCAAATGAGATTTAAAGTGTGAATGAGCTCTTCACTATCCCCATCCATCTGTTATTTAATGAATTCGTTATCCACAATTATCCGCAATCATACAGCCCACTTACATTTTTATACGAACCATTATTTGATCATCCTGGACATTTGGAACATTCATAAACAAATCTTCATAGATCAAATTGTTCAAGATCATTATTATTATTATTATTATTATTATTATTATTATTATTATTATACAGAACAACATTTATCTTGTAGATGATAAACACTTTATAATGGACAACTAAAATGTCCGGTTACCGAAAGCAAAAGTATCACAAATGATAGTATTAAACAGAATGTCTCATTGAGTGCTATATCATTATATTATTGGATTAATATTTCTAATGCATTAATCTAAAGCTGTATATTGTAGCTGGTTGCAGTGGAGCTCATTATAAGTACTTTATACACTTTATACATGTTACTTCATGATATATATACAAAATGTTAATAGGAAAATAATAAAATAATATTTTTTACATATATTTTTTATACTTTATATTTTGTTGCACTGTATTAGAGTTGCTATCTATCTATTTCCCTCTGAAAGGACGCAGAGTACAAGTAAAAAGGAAGTCAATCACTGCCGATGGGTATTTATTGATAAAGTTGTAGTCAGGAATGGGCAATATCAGTTAACCAGTTTATAGTGGAATTGATTGGAGGCCATTTCTTATGGCATTTTCATATGGCAGAACATGACTTTACAGCAGGACCTGAGTCAGTAAGGGTATGTTCAGAGGCTTGTGGTTCATAGTTCCCCGCTTTACTCCCTCTCCTTCACACACCCTGTGCGGTGACCACGCTGATCCAGCTGCTGCCCCCGCGCGTAAATGGAAAGCTTTTACGCACCGCGCTTGTTCACTTCATAAGACGTTTAATTGCCGTTTTTTGCACTGTCACACGCCGCGCCTGGTGCATAAGTAGGCCTTAGACACTGGGGTTGTGCCGTGGACATGTAAGGGATGCGGTAATACTTCACTACATAATAGAGAGAGGGGGGGTAAAAGGCGAGGCGTGCGTCCGGACCCTGACCGCCAACTAAACGCGAGAGGGACTCAGACATCAATAACATCTCGCTCATCAATAAGACATTTTGATGGAGTTAGACTGCTTAATTAAATAGCTTGCCTTGAAGGTATTGGGCTCCCTGAATTTATAATATTGAATCTGATGACCCCCAATGGAAAACATCTGAAGGAAGACTCTTCAGCATCTCCATCCACAGGAAAGCGGCTCGGTCAGACACCTAATAAGACTCGGAGATTTCTTATCTTTCAGTGATGGCTATCAACACTGATGCTGCCTTTGGGAAAAGCGCCCTCGGCGAGAGGGAAGTCTCAAATCCCACCGACTTCCAGGACACGGAGAAGCTGCTGAGCACCGCGACCACCGAGCCCACCGGGCAGAGCAACATCAAACCGTCCGACTCTTTCTCCCTCAACATCAGAGGGAGCGTCCGGTCCCTGGACGCGGACCAGAACGGACACAGATCACCGCTAAAGTCGGGCTCTGTCGGGCAGCTGGCGGCCCCACCCAAGTCCTCGTCCCGGCTCAGCCTGGGCCCGCTGCCCTCCCCAGTGCCGCCCGGGTGCTCACTCCCGATTTATCTCTGGCTCGCCGTGCTGTCCTGTTTCTGCCCCGCTGTGCCGCTCAACATATGTGCCTTGTGGTATGCAACTGTGGTGAGTGTTACATGAATTACAGCTCTAAATTTCAACATAAAAGAAAGTTTAGAATATTATTACCTGTCTGTGCTTTAGATGCTTTGGTGTTTTCTAATACAATTGTAAGTTTAGTCTTTTCAGGCACAACGGGTGTTTTGCTTCCAAGGTGCATTTAAATGATTCATTGTTGGCCACTTCCCTTTTCTTTCCCATTAGTCCAGGTCTTTTCTCCATGCAGGAGATATTGAAGGCGCAAGGAAGTATGAGCGTCTGTCTATGCTGTTCAGCTGTCTGGCAATGCTACTGGGTGTGGCTGTCATCATCTTTTTAGTGCTTACAATAGGTATGGAAAAAAGCCGTACAACAAACTCACAGTCACAAAAGCTCTGTATGAAGGTGTGTAACTGAATTTCTCTTTTCAATGTCTCTCAGAGATCCAGAAATGAACTGTGGGATGGACGAAGTCACACCACAGTCTTCTTTAACTTGACCTTAACACCTGATCTCAAAATTTGCACAGAGAAAGGAAGCGGAGGAGGGATGTTATTTTGAAGACAAGCACAAAATATGAAATTGAAAACAAGCTGAAGAGACTCTAAAGTACAACTTGTTGCTTTTTCTGCTCGGGACGAGAAGAAAGAAAAAGGTGTGAAGTCACAGGCTCTTTCTCTTTTCCTGGTAACGCTCATGTCCATCAACCCCACAAACTCAGGAACAAAGGAAGGAAGATGAAGACTGCACAAAGTTACTGTGTCAGATCATCAGACAGCAAATTCTGTGAGAAAGCGTAACTACTCATAGTCTAGACTAGTGGTGCACTGAAGTACACACCTGCCCGACACACAAGACAATTGGATGGCTCTACATTTTTAATTATTAATTTAAAAAAATTATAATATGGCATCATTAGATGAGAGGATGTCCTAAAGACTAAAAGAGACAAAAAAAATACCATCACCAAAAAGAAAGCAGACACACATGATAAGATTCATGATGTGAAGAGTTAAATTCACCGTCATGTGTTCAGACTAAAACAAAAAGCATCAGAGCACCTCTAGTCTGTGATGCAGCCACTGCCTGCCCTGTTTCCCTAAACATTTGAAACTAAGTAAGGACTGACTCTTATTTCTGCTCGGCACAGGATTTTCATGGCTGTGTGAAGACGTATGAGCGATTTCATACACTGTTTACATCAAGTTTAAAACTCACATACATTTATCACAACAATGCCCTTCTGCAGTCATAGTGTGATATCTTGCTTTGCGTGCTACTATGTTAACTGAACAGATTCCTGTTCAGACTGAACTGCCTGGATCTCTACACCTTGTTATGTTTACATTATACTGCAAGATATGAATGGGGTTGTTCTCCCTTCATGCACTGTTCTTGGCACTCTGATGTTGATGTTTATACATTTATACCGTATGACTGGTTTTCTGTGCCATAGTTCTGCATGTCTGAAATAAACCTGAATGAGCATGATAAACTTGAACGTGAACTTATCACCTTTATTTTATCACACACCGCCGATACTATATAAAAAAGTATGGCGCGAACTGTACACAATCCCAGTAAAATATTACTTCATACATTTATAAAGAGCAGCAATATATAAATTCCCAGATGGAAATGTTATCATAATTAAGAAAATAAATAAACTCTCCAGCCTGAGAGTTGAAACAATTTCACTTTCAATTAAGACTTATTTTTCATGTGACATATCTTAAACGGTTGTTTCAAGGGAGGGAAATTACAATATAAAGATAAACATTTGAAACATTTGAAAACATAAAAAAGGTCTTGGCAACACATGGACTGAGTTAGAATTAATATCTTTTTGCTCTTAAAGAAAGTAAAGGTTGGTTGATCAGCGAATCAATGGAGAGTGTAGAGCAACAGGAGGATGGTGCAGATGCCAATCACCCCGCCCAGAATTAAAGAGTCCCGCCTCTTGCGCAAATTGATTTTCTGGATGAGACTGTTGATGGCGGGGAAACGATCTGAGGGGCGGGGGAAGTGTGGTGAAGGAAAATAATTAAGATCCAAGTCGGGTTTCCCTTCCTTGCAGTGAGTAAGAGACAGAAAGTAGCAGGGAAAATTCATCAGCAGGACTGACACGATCAGGAAAAAGAATAAATGGAGCCTAATGGTGTAGTCTACTGTCTGTCAGCTTTCCACTGTAAGTGAGGTTATCAGCATCAGCATGTGTGGTGGGTAGCCTGACACATATGCAACTGAGATAAATCTGTGCAAATGCACTGTACGTACAAAACGGATGAGCTCTGAGATTTTAATTTTGACACAGAGACAGTAAAGAAGGTCAGGTGAAGAGAGGACGAGACATGATTAAAATGATAAAAGGATACTGGCCAAAGTTGTGACTCTGGTTTGAATGGACTTCAGCATCCCACGCTGAAAAGTGATGTTCTCTTTAGTGGCCATGGCAATGCTGGTGAGAGAAAAAAAAAACATGAGGGATGAGTGGTAGGAAAAGAGGCTGTCGTCACAGCGTCACATTTAGCTGCTTTTTAATGTTTCAGCTGAAAAGCCAAAAAGTATGGCGGTGTGATGGTCAGTTTTAATAGACCTGGATGTGCTGTGTTTGCTTAGGGTGTGTGTGTGTGTGTGTGTGTGTGTGTGCTTGTGTTACGGAGTTGAGGGAGTGATTGAGAGTAAAAGGAGAGAGGCGGAGAGAGAACGGAGCAATAAAAGCTTACCTTATGGCATGGTCAATAAGCCTATCTGAGCTGTGAACACAAAATGGAAAAGGTCAGTTTAAAGTAGCTGAAATACCTTCATGTATACAGTCTTATACAAACACTGACACAACCTACAATCCTTAAAAAAAAAGATTCAGAATTTGATGAATCTTTCGCAGCCCATTGTTCAGCATTCACCACTTTTAACAAATAAGTTTTTGATATAATTTCCAAAGATGTTGTGTAGATTTCCAGTGGCTTACACAGGGAAAGCCTGTACATGAAACCACACAGCTCTTTGGGTCTATTATCATAAAAGGAGCACTTCCTGTGATTCCTGTGGGACAGCAGAAAGTGCTGGTTAATGGAGGATTTTTGGGAAAGTGAGAATCCGATTGGTCAAATCCAACCCAATTGCTGCAGAAGCCAGTTAATCTTGATAATAAACCTGCTCTGAACACATACAGTAGATGTATAAATTGCATGATGGTGACCTGATCCTTGTCTTATTTGTTTTAGGTGCATATGAGCAAAGCAGCCACACAGATGGACGACGCTGAGGCTGAACACACACATGCACGAGGTTTACATCAGCTGCCATTAGCTGCAGAGGTAAGTGATGGACAGAAAAATGAAGTGTTCAATCCAGGGCTGAGCCGAGCTCATAAGGGCAGCAGCGTGCATCCTGGTAGACTCCAGTGGAGACCAAAAATCAATACTGTGCTTTATACTTCCTCCATCTATCCGTCCACCTCTCCCACTATCTATCTACTGCTGTCCTCTGCTTTTTCTCCCGATCCTTCATTAGCAGGCAGAGTCTACAGGCGAGGCAGCTTCTTGCTTTCTTTACTTACTTCCTTTATATGCAGAACAATTTTCCTCACTCATTAAACTCCACAAAGTAGTCTGATCCCGTTCGCATCAAGTTTGTAAAAGTGTAGTACTGGCCTTGGCAGCCAACTGGTGACATTAGTGCTTAAAGAAATCGAGTTTCTTTTTGTGATTATGTTTTTATTTTGTCAGTACAGTAGAGCAGACTGAATTTATCTGGGTATCCTTCTGCAAATTATCAGATCAAGTGTACATGTCTTTAATCCTGAAAATATTTTTTCTTTTTTTTCTTTTTTTTTACATAATACATGATACCATCCATTTACAAATAGTCATCAGCTGCTCAAAAACTTCCCTTTTTCCATCCTGAATTGTCTTACTGAGTTTTTACTGTGTTTGTGTTTCATGTTTTGTGTTTTTATGCTGCCTTGCTGCACCAATCGTTTCCTCTTGTGGGATGAAAAAGATCTGCACTGAACTGGACTGAAACAACCCTGGGCCCCTCCCTTTAAAAAAAATAGTATATTTTAATGATGTATGTGCATTTGTACAAAATCACAGACATTATATCCCAGAACTGGGTTGTATAGATTAGTTTAACTTGTTCCACTGCCTCAGACAAGTTTATTTTCCTTCCCACCAGCAGCAAGTAAGAGTGTTCTGACACAGTGCCAGAGGAGGATCCATTTAAGGGAAACACACACTGTTTTCAACTAATGTCACTATCAAGATGATGCCGTGACAATTGTTCCACTCATTTTTGAAAATGATGCGTTCAAACAGACCTCTGAACTTTTAAAGGAAGTTCTTAGTTTCAGTGTTGGAAACGTGTTAATGTAAACAAACACTCTCCCCCTCCCTGTAGATTCTGTGGAAATGAGGAAAGAGGCTGCATCGATAAAACTTTTTTTTGAAGCACAGACAAAAATGCCTTTATCTAACACAGACATGATCACACCTGTGCAGAACACCTGAGAAGGCACCAAATCAACTTCACAGCACAGGTCGACCATCTCCCTGTATCAGTCTCTAACTCTGCTTCATGTCTGGTCAACTGCTGTCTTCCAATTTTCTTCCTTTTACATTTACGTGTTACAGGTTAAACTGATCCTCTGTCCCAGATGCGAAAATGCAGAAGAGCTGTACATCAAAAACATTACACCCTATCTCTGAATACTTCAAATTCAAAAAAAGTGGACACTTTTCTAAACAGGCTGAACCTGGAGTAACATGCATGGTTAAAACCAGACTGGTATTTAGTCTTAAATGTGTCTGCTCTAACGACAATTACATTTGGTAGCAGCAAGTGTGAGTTTTATGATCCTGTGACACTGAAGGGTTCATTTAAGGGAAAACACTTCTGGTTAGTTTGTGGCTGAGAGGTTGAGCTACTGTTAGTTATGGTTATTAACAACTGCCCATAGAGTTAATGGTTGACCATGAAACAAATTATGACTCTCTGACATATCAGAAACACCACAAAGCTACACAAATAATTACAAAACTAAATACACACAAACAACACATGGATTTCTTCATTTCAACCAGAAACTGGGAATCTGGTCATCAGCAACAGAAAAGAGCACAAAAATAAACTTTTCAGGACAGGATTAAAAGAAATGGTTGTTCCTACCAAAATTGTCAGAGACAAAAGTACCTTAAGAATGAAAAGCACAGACAAAAAAGTCCTGTCACAGACATGATCACACCTGTGCAGAATACCTGAGACAGCGCTAAATCAACCTCACATTACAGGTCAACCATCTGAGACTCTCCATGTAGCGGTCTCTTTCTTTTTTTTTCTTTTTTTTTTTGGCACTAAAACCACAGAACTGAAACTCAGCACGCTGCCAACAATAATCACCAACATCTCATGGTAGAGCTACAAAGAGGTCATAACACTTCACAGAATTAGTGTATTTATGTACTTACCATAAAGATACAAAATGGACTGGAGTATTAGACAGCTTATCACCACGTGTCCATCCCTCTAGCAGAGTTTAGAGTTTCAAATAATATATAACAGGCACATGCAGCACACTCTCATGTGCACATAGAGAGGGCCGGAAAACAGCCGGACAGAGATAAAAACTTAATGGATTTTTAAAAATTTATTAATCGAAGGGCCCACTTTAACCCTTGCACAGAAGATATGAACTCCACCAGGGCTGTGTCTGAATACTTTTTTCATTCCATTGTGGAAAATTTTGAGGACACCACGTCACAGAACTTCAGAACTTCACACTCAAAATTCAAGTGTACAACTGTTCAAATTCAAGTGCGCACTCTGAATGGGTGCAGTTTATCTCACATAGGGAGGGATTTCAAACACAGCCCTCGGCTTTCTTGACAACACAAATATTAATTTCCTGCAATTCTGTTCCAGTGTTTCTAAGTGATGTGTAATTTTACAAGAAAGTTCTTACTTTCTGAGATGTTCATGTTCCTTCAGGAAGAGCTCAGTCTTTCTGTTATTCACCCCTGAGGCACTCTTGTAGGACCTGAACAAGAAAACCAAAGAGGAAGAAACATGAAATGATGGAGAATGAGATGACAAGTAGTAACAGATACAGCAAATTACTTTTTTCTTTTTGCCTTTATTTGATAGAGACAGTAGAAAACCAGACAGGAAATGCTGGGTGAGAGAGACGGGTACAACATGCAACAAAGGTCCCGCGCCAGAATCAAAATGGATGTCCCCCATGAGGTAAAATTTATATGAGTCTATAGCCATGCTAACAGATCTGTGAGGCTACATTTTATTTGGCATGGCCTATAATGACAAAGCTAACATGCAGATATAATATAAACAAGCTGAATGTTTACATGTTGTAATTAGCATGTTAACATTTGCTAATTAGCACTGAACACCAAGTACAGCTAAGGGAATCACCACAGTCATTAGGATTAATCATCTGGGAATCATGAATCATCACTTCAGTCTGGATCAAAGTGGTGGACCGAGTGATAGACCGACACTGCCGTGCCTAAAGTCTGATGTTTCAAACCAGAAAGGGAGCATTAAATGATCCCATACAGTCCTCCCATCCATGAACAGGGCCAGTGTGTTGTGTTTCCATTAAAAGAGCCTGGGATACTTGTATATTTGCCATATTTGGAGTGAAAGTCATAAATACAGGAATGCAAACCAAATATTTTGATGATTCATACCAGATTTTATTGGTCAGTGGTAAATACCAGCTGCCTGCCTGAGTGTTTTCATGACCGTTATTTTTCATTCAGGTCTTACAAAGCCAACAAAAAGTCTTCATGTCATATCTAGAGCTTTTCTGACATGACTAATTGATTAACAGAGAAAGTAATCAACACTTCTTTGCAGACTTAATCACATCCCATAGCACATTTTCATCTTTTTTTTTTACAGAAATATATGTGAATTCTCTATTGTGAGGAAATATAGTTTAACTCTTCTCTTTTCGGTTCCTTCAGGAAAACCTAAAGCCACGCCTTACCCTCCACAATCATGTTTAAGCAGTTTTGCAGTTGGCTAAATCGCCAACAAAAACAAGATTTTCCTCCATCTTTTCTTCAGTCTGAATGAAGTATTTCACTCCCTCCTATTAACTGATGCCTGGATGCTGATTATGAACTTCCTGCGTTAAGGCTTTTAAGTGATAAGCTCTGCTTAACCCAGAACTCTGTCCTCCATCTCTTATTTACACCATCCCCTCCCTATTTGGACTGATCATCAATTCATCATCCATTATCTCCTCTACCCCTCCCACAGTTTTGCCACACCTCTCATCTCTATGGGAGTAATTAAAATTCACTTTCACCATTTTTCATCAGTCAACATCAGCACAGGACAGTGTCTGTCCCTCCCTTTCTGTCTCCCTCTGTCTATCTGTCTGACTGTCTTGCTATCCCTGTCCTCCCCTGGTAGAGCATTTCTCTGTATCAGGCAGGCTAGATGTAACCACTCTCCCTTAGCTTTGGCCTGAATGAAAGCCTTGTGGTTTGATTTACTGTAGAAGGCACTTAGGAAAGATACCCCCAGAGAAAGAGAGAGGTACAGAGAGAGAGAGAAAGAAAGAGAGTTGCAGAAAGAGGGAGGGAGATTGGCTGATAAGAGGTGGTGCCTCTTTTTAGAGGATGAAACATGATAGAGGAAAAAGAGACTATTAAAGGGTGGGGGAACTCTGCAACAACAACTTGACATTTCTGCCTCCTACTGGTTAGAGGTAACATAGCAAAAGTCCACAAAGGAGGTGGAGGAGGGGAAGGAAGAGAAAGGAAAAATAAGGAAGGAAGGAGAAAGATAAAAAATAACACAATTTCTATCATCTAAGTATCTAGAAAAGTCTGAACGACATTTGCCAGAGCTTTGCCAGAGGTTTCATTAACTATATCAAAATATATAATGTAAAACAGCATGTGTGTTTAGAGCAGAAACGGTCAGTTGATTAATAAAAAAAATGGCTCAACAGTGAAAATTTGAGTTTTTAAAGTTTTGGATGAACAAAACTAGCAAGCTGAATACATCACCGTGTGCAATTTCTTGACATTTTGACCAGGTAATCAATCAGTCAGTGTAACTGTTCTTATTCATTACACACATCTAAACAGGTGTCCTGCTCAAGAATATACAATATCTTTTATTAGACGTTTTAAGGTACTTACTCAATGTCCCTGTGAACAGAGCCCAGCAGGTCCTCTCGCTCTCGCAGGCTGAAGAAGTTGCTTTTGGTTTTGTGGAACTCATGGGTGTAATCCTGCACGATACAACATTAACTAAAGTCAGCCAGACAGAATGACAGAATGGGAATTCACAAAGCCAAAACACATCACAACTTCACACATATTTCTTCTCCAAAATATGGAAAATACTGACGTACGTACCTGTAAAATATCTCTGTGTCTCTGTAGGATGTGCATCAATGCTGCGTTATGTGACGAAACTCCTGGAGTGTTTGTGTATTCTGCCATTTTATCATTGACTGCTGTAAGCTGCAAAAAAAAAAAAACAAAGATTAAACTCATACATATCCATAAAAGTGTATCTGTATATATATGTATGTATATGTGTGTGTGTGTGTGTGTACACAAATTTCAATTATGAATGTATTGTAATAAACATAAACAGCAACTGCAATAGTATGTACAACTTGTAACTGATAACAACAGTTCTATCACTGGGGCTTGAGGCTTCACTAAAACCTCTTCAGCTACGGCTCGTAGTGTGGGTGTGATAGTTGACTTACACTGGCCAAGAGCTGCTCCAGCTCAGTAGTCATGGCCACGAGCATATTGTCTTGAGATGAGCCAGAAGCAGACCTGCTGAGAGGGAAAAGGTTTTGAAGCTCACATATCTTTTTTTTGGTCATTTTTTGTCATTCCAACTATAAAAAATACAGATGAATGTCAGACACTGAACAAAAGCTGAAATTTCAATAGCTATTTATAAATAAATAAATATTATAAAAGAATGGCTGAACCTCAAAATGGTAAACTTCTGTTGCCCAGTTGCTGACCAACAAATACTAAATATCATATTATTCAACCATTGTCTAACATGATTTGTTGAGCAGGAATAAATGTAAAATAATATGTTTATGGTTGTCAGCAATGGTAATATCTTCCACGGATTGTGAAACCACAAATACGTTTTTAAAATTTTCCACAGATTTCAGTTGAGGAAGGTAAGTTCATACAGGTGTTTAAATTGTATATCAGTGTGCTGCTGACCTGCTGTCTCTTGTCTGCTGGTCCTGACCGCTGCTGCCGCTGCTGTAGCTGGTGCAGAGCTTACTGAAGGAGACCAGCTTGAGGTCCAGCTCATGTTCCACCTGTCTGGCCTGTTTACGCAAATCTGAGTCCAAAAACAGAGACAAACATCTCAATACAGAAACAGACTTTCCATATCAGACCAAAAGAAATATTGGAAAACAAATCACAAAAAAGCAAGCAATAAGAAGCAGACAAGGCTGAAGGCATCACAAAGTAACAAGGGAAAAGTCACATGATAAAAGACGACCCACACCGCAGACAAGGTTGGCATTTGGTTGGTAAGGCTATGAGGCACACAGGTCAAACAGGTCACAGGTTTTTATGATGCCAAACAACACATGGGCCCAGACATGAAGTTATAGCATTTCGGCCACACTGTTGTAGCCAGAGGACACTCTCACTTTTGCATAGTGTTGATTTGTTTTAAATTTAGGATGCTATACAATCCCTGAGGATTGAATCAGCGTGTATCAGTATTTTGTGGAAGAAGTACTGTATGAATGGATGAACTTCCTGTTCCACAGAGAAAGTCCGAAAGTACAGAAGCAACTTAAAACAATCAAAATTTCTGACTATCACTACCTACAACAAAACTCAATTCATAAATCACTGACGGGGGTTTACATACACCAAAGAAATGCAAAAAAAAAAAAAAAAAAAAAAAAACGAGACTTAAAATGTCCACAAAGTGACGCAAAACAACCTTAAGTTCGACATTAACAAGCGACAAGCTAAACAGGTTAGCTCGGAAACAGCTGAAGATCTCTCCTCCCCGCCGATATAAAGTTTATTCAGCGTAACGAATTGTTTATTCAACGTCGGATGCGTTTGGCCTGACTCGGTGAAGAACAATAAAACGTGGACATATTGACAGTTTTCTTTAAATTAGACGCTGTGACACAACTTACCTTCCCAATAGTTGCTGCTGGTTGCCATGATTGTTGTTGATATGTCACCATCAGCCGTCAAGAGGAAACAACTGTCGCAATTCTCATTTGACACCACAGCGGCCTCTAGTGGTTTCCGCCCGCAAGCGTACAACTTACGGAGGCATGTTGAGGTTGAAGATAGAAGTGTAAGATCTTTTGTTAACTAAAAATACTAAGCTAATGATTGTTTTCAATGTGGACTGACTTTCTGATTGATATTTTTATGTTTAACTGCGATTGTTTGGTTTATAAAAATTCCAGAAAAAAACTTGTGAGTCCTGCCCGTCACAATTACCCGGAGGTCAAAGTGAAAGCCTTACGATCGTTTTGTCCTCCCAACAGTCCATGAACTGTTAGACAGCAACATTCAAAAAGTGTCTTATTTTATCACCTTTTCATGTGTTTTGTACACAAGCAAACTTTTGGAAACCTGATTGCGCGGGCCTAATAGGCCCAGGTGTTGTTTTCCCTGATATAACCCCATGATGATGATGATGATGATGTTTTTTCCTTACCCATCTGTCATTTCATGACCTCTCAGATTTGTCTGGTGACCTCTTGGAAGGGCCATTTTTCAGTCAGTCCGCCCTTTATAAGGCTCAGGTGTTCTGTAGAGATGACAGACTCTCATCACCAAGACTTTTTTTTTCTATCTTTACCATTAGTAGAGTGGATTGTGAGGCAGACTGAGACTTATATACAGTTCCCATATTGTCCACAAACATGGCTCCCAGCAGGACTCATTTTACTCATCTGTGGAAACTTTGAGATGTTTACTAATTAAAATTAAATTGTGTGATATTATTATGACTCTGACAACCCCATGACAGGTCAGTGGGGTTTAAAAAGGTTGATTCTCATCCACACTTTGACTTTTTGCCCGCTTTTGGGATTCACCTGATAAGTTCATGTTTCTCATATTGATTATTGTAATTTGAGCTGTTTGCTACTCAACACAGAAAGACAAGACACAGACGTGATTGAGGTACATGTCAGTATTGTGAATCTCAATGTTTCTTTGCTCATTCTCTTTATTCATTGTCTTGAACACAGGCAGTCATGGATATCACAGGTATCACTGGTTGTTGTGTTGATGTAGAAGACAACGATGATGATGATGATGCCATCAATGGTAGAGATGAAAAAGAGCAAAAACTCTGAGGTGTTTTCACCGCTCTGCAGCCAACCTCGGCAGATGAGGCCTCTCTTTCATACTGATTCAGCTTTCTCTCTCAATTCTGTCATTCCTATTTTCTGTCTTTCTTACATCTTTCCTTTCTTTTGTGATGTCTCTTTAAAAAACAAAAAGTGCTGTGAAAAACTGACGTCAGTAAGCACCTGAAGACCAGCTCGGGATCCCGCTTTGACTAGTCGGACCGGTGGAGCCGGGGAGATGGAGGTTGGGGGAGAGGAGGAACAGAGGGAGGGATGGAAGTGCAGGAAGAGGGAGAGGAGGAGGAGAGGAGATAAGGAAGTGAAAACAAAACACTCCCCTCTCAGTGCTGGATCCTCCTGATGGACTGAATCTGGGGAGTCTGGGCGTGGGAGCCAAACTCACGGTAACACTTGAACTCTCCTCCATGACAGTCGCACTCCATGATGTACTGGTGGCCACGGTAGCCAGGGTACTGGTAGCACACAAAGCTGAGGAAATAAACGAGAACATGCTAATTAAAATTCACAGAAACACTTAAACTAGTAAACAGTAAAAAAAAAAATAGTGACAGAAGAAGCTGAAGGTTCTCAAAGCAGCTTCCTATGTATTATTTTTAGTCCGTATGTGTTTGTAGCTGTTGCTCAGCTGATGGTGGGTAAAATTTCAGTCTACATCAAGCATCATGTCGATGGACTTACGCTCCGCTCTGAATGTGCATGGACCCAACCTCGTTGTTCATCCAGCCCATGGCCTGCAGAGAGGGGTAGTCATCACACAGCTCAAACTGACGGCCCATCATGTTCTCCGTCTCGTAGATGGTCATGCGGGAGTCCTTGTGGTTCTGTATAAAGGAGGAGAAAGGAGGTTTAACACAACTTGAGATGAGGCTCAGCCTAAAGTAAGCTAGGGGCTGGTACTATGTTGTGAATTAGACTTACAGCACAGCAGATGGGCCTGAAGGAGATCATCCTCTCAATGCGGTAGGAGTTACTGCCACTGTAGGCCTCAAACCGAGGGTAGTCTCCCTTCTCCAGGACAAACTGCTGGCCACAGAAGCTGGAGTGCTCATAGCCCACCCAGCTGTAAGCAGAAAGTGGAATTAATGAAGTCAGAAACCAAGGAAATATAAAATAAGCATACCCAGAATCTAAAGAGAAGCTGCTCCATCTTAGTTTTTAAATCGGCTCTGGTATTTCTAAAAGTGAGGAAAAGCTGTCTGGATACGTACGCGCCGCACTCGACCTTCAGGGAGCGGATGTTCTCTATCCCACACTCCATGATGTTCTGGCAGCAGGCGGTGAACTCCATACGCCTGCCCTGGAAGTACTCCTGATCATACACAGTGATCTGTAAAACACACACACACACACAAAAAAAAAAATTCAAGGAAGATTAGACCACCATCCCTAATCATGCCATGAAATGTCTTGCAGCTCCCTGTGCTCATGGGTAACGTAGTGTTGAGAATATATGTCCTTTGCTTACCTTCCAAGGGCCCATGGGCATGGGGTTTGTCATAGCCATTTTGTCCTCTTTTTCAGCACTACCTGTGAGGAAATACATTGACAGTCAAGGTGGGGATGAAAAAAAAAACACTAAGAAAAAAAAAACAACAAACCTGTATGAGCTAAACAAAACACCTTCTTATTCTCAAATACCCAACCCCTTTTCTTTATGCTGTTTGCTACTCTGGGTGGCATTTTAGCTTTCTTTGAGGTTTACACTTCACTTTTTAGTGCATTGCAATGAATTAACTAACTAACAAGATACAACAGTATGAAGATACAACCTCCTCCTTCCTTGTCTTGATTTGTTTTCACTTTCTGCTTTAAAATGACTCTCTTACTTGAAGTACAGGTAATAAACAACCACTCTGTCTTCACTCTAATCAATTAAGACTTCAGTCAGACAGTTCATATATTGAATTTAGAGGCCTGTACTACATCATGTCCACAGATTGGGAAACTGTACTGTATTGTTAACTACTTTAACTAGTTTGACCTACCCAAACTGGTGAACTGTGTGTCGCAGGGTTCCACTGACCGGTCTGCAGAGATGGTGTGTATGGGGGTATATATACACCAACGGGTGTCAGGGGCCGGGGGGGAAGACACGCCTGGACTCGTGTCAGCACTTTGCTTTGGACTCCATTGTTTTGCTGTGTGAGCCACAGAGGGGTTAACACACAGACACACAGTGATCCACGCAAAGACAAAGAGGCCAAACAACTGGCCTATACTGCGTTACCTATGCCTCTGTGGTAAATCTATATGTTGAGGAAAAAAAACGGGGTCGCGCTCCCCTACCAGTATGTAGATCTATTATAAAACAGGCCTATGAATTGCTGTCCAGTATTAAAACAGTTTATGCTGCCGTTTTGATTCATATTGAAAGTAAAACTGAAAGAACTGATTCCAGGATTCAGTCCTTTCTTAGGCACTTACACCCACAGCATGTTTTAAAGAGGTTTGTGATTCATCAGATGATTAAATGATACTTGTAGTTATAGTTATAGTCTTTGGTCCTGAAGAGTTGAAGCCATTTTTCAGGCACACGTTTGAAAAGATTTGCTTGACATTTGTTGCAAAATTTCCAAAGGAAGACGTAGAGACTATACTAATCAATCAATCAGTTAATGAAAGTCATTTCTTCTTCAAATTATTAGTTAATTACACGTATTCAATCAATCACACTCTTAACATGGATGTGGGAAGTGGGGGTGCAAAACCTCTGCCTCAGAGTTTATAATAAATATATTCAAACACATATTGTTTTTCCTCCCTTTTTTATTATGTTTGTGGCAGGATAGGGGATTTTATTAATTTATTTTAATAAAATTTTATTGTATATTGTTTCTATAGTTCCCCATTTCTGATTGCCCAGTGTCCCTGCTCATTGCAGAGTGTGTATCAGACATAATTTTGTTTTTCTAGACTCATATCGATTGTGTGTCTCCACTCTGTGTTGACTAATTTGAAAATGCATTTCAACAGTGATCTAATTTCCTGAAACTTGAATACCGTGTGTAATGATGACTGGATAAACTGGACCAGTGACATTAACAAAGGATTTGAAATGGGAAGATGGTGGCCGTGTTGAAAATCTAATCAGGCTGCTCTATTGATCTTTAAAAAAGGGAGGGGGGCAATCCATGGACAGTACAAAGCAACACATTTGTTGGCAGCAGTCTGGTGGTAGATACAGTCTTCTCCTTAAAACCAGTATGTCCAAACATACCCCCTCCCCCCTCTCTGTGAACACCAGCAGAGGTCATAGTGATGCATTTGTCCTTTTTTACTTTGTGGTTTAAATGTGAACTGGGAGTGAAAGACCTGTTGCTATTTTTGGAATAAAACCTGTACGAGTGAATAAACCAACAGTGAAGGTAAACAAGGGGCAAAGGCATTGACTGACAGGCCTCACTGGCAGGACCAGAATGAAGTGTGTGTGTTTCACAGTATTTTACAGTGCTCTTCAGTGTGTCATTAAAGTAAGCAAGTATAGAGAGAACAAAACAGAGAGCATAGCTGGGAGGTACATAACTGAGCGTACACCCTCCTCTCTCCTCTAGCTGCACTGAACAATAAACATTTAGGAATGGCTTACTGAGGTCAGCACATTGCCCAGACTCTCTGTCTGTGTGTGTGTGTGTGTGTGTCCATGTGTGTGTCCATGTAATTCTCCAATTGTGTCTAAAACAGAGAGACAGAGAGATACATGTGGACATATCACAAATAATATTACAATTAAAATATTTCCCATCAAAGTGGATTTGTTTATGGCAGAATTTGAGACAGGACTGACATATACATCAGTGTCTTTGTGTGTGTGTGTGTGTGTGTGTGTGTGTGTGTGTGCGTGCGTGCGTGCGTGCGTGCGTGCGTGCGCACATGTGTGTTTCTGCTGATGATAGCAGCAGCAGCTCAGATGTGACAAAGGGACGAGCAAACTCAGCAGGCCGATGTGAAGAGCCCACCCTGACCATATAGCCGACTCTCAGTGTGCACATACAGACATCGCACACATCCACATAACAAAACCTCAGCCCCTTCCATACACATTAAGCAGAAACTAAAACCACCTGCAGTCGACCAGCTATACATTGCAGCACAGTCAGTGTCTCTCACAGACATACACTTCACAGCCACACAAACAGCCTGCACATTTATTACTGATTACAAATAAGCTAAAATCTTTCAAATCTGTTGTAATATTTATTTGGAAGAAAGCTATCCTGAAATTTGAAATTTTCCCAGCATGGCTTGTGTAGACTCACGGATTGAATATCTATGTTTTGAAGTAATTTGAACTTCAGTGCCACTTCTGATCCCGAAGACATGTAATGGCTCAGTATAGAAACTAAAACGACAGCCACAGTCATTTCTCATGTGAACTGTATGAAACTGCATCTTCACCCATCAAAACAGTTACTGTATACAACAACAAAAATCATTCTTATTTCTCCTAAGCTACCCAGAGAAGGACAAACTTAAGTCAAAATTAGAAACTGGCTTGCAGTAAATGCTGACTACCTCTAGGGTGCAACATTTCCACATAAACCATGAGTTTCCAGGTATATTGTGATCATTTAGAGAATCATCACAATGACAACTGATCTCAAGTTTTCAATCTGTCCATTGCCATGTGTGTGAAACACTGATGTAGCTGAAAACGACTCTCTGAAATGGCTGGAAACTCCATATGCTCTGAATATTTAGGCAGGCCTTTGTCTTAACTGGTGCTTTGTTGCTGTGGCTGCTGTTAGCTGCAGTTACAGTTGGTTTGCCGCCGTTTATCATCACACACAGTGCCACTGCAGAGCTGTGATGGATAGTCGTGTGTGACTGAGATCTCCAGTGACTCATGCAGAGACTTTACATGCATCAGTAGAGAGAGAAAGGGAGACAGAAAGAGGATTAAAACCTCACAGAGTTGTCTCCATTCTGCTCTCTCCTCTGCCTCTGTCTGTTTGTAGTACAGGCTGTATCAACCAGCTGTAAATGTGAAGACTGGATGAAATGTATCTTTGACTTACAACACTTAATACATTTTTGATGAATTTTAGGAGGCTAATAACAACACAGGTGAGTATTATATCATCTACTTAAGTAAAAGTAGCAATAACACTATGAAAATACACCATTACAAGTAAACGTCATTGAAAAAGGTACTTGAGTAAAAGCCACATTAAGGTGTAAGGAGGCACTTTAATGTTGGAGGTGGTGGAAGAAGTGATTCGCGTCTCTTTGTAGTAATTTCAGTCCCCAGACTGGCAGGATTAAATGTGGGTGGTAGAAGCCAAAAAGCAGCTCCCATCTATCCCTTATCAACACAAGAATGGTGCGTCTTGAGCAAGGCCCTTAAGCCCAGCTGCTCCAGTGGAGCTGCTCAGTGGCCTGCAGGAGCCCCAACCAGACACTGCTTTACAGTAAGGAGTCACACATGGCTGGGAAACACACCTTTAATCTTAACAATGTGTTGCATTTCATGAGTTTGAAATTCTTAATGTACGTTATCAATCTGAAGCCTATTAGTAACTATATCTGTCACATGAATGTGGAGCAGTAAAAAGCACATTTTCCTCTAAAAGTGTAAAATGGCACAAAATGGAAATACTCAAGTAAAGCACATGTATCCCACAATAAAGTCATTGTGATTTTTACCAGTTACCACAGACAGATGTCCACACAGTTTTATACATGGGCCTACTGGTAATATTCAGCTGAGGTTTCCAATGTGTTTAGCGCCCTCATTAGAAAAAGAACACACACTGCAAATATCATGGGCGTTTTGTGAATTAATGGACTGTTTTGTCATTTTGATCGCTGCGCGCTTTCGTCGGTTGTAGCGCAAATTGTGCGCAGGAGCACCGGCCGCTTTCTGCCAGGCGCACGGCACAGAGCGCTGCTGACGGCTGCAGCTGAGATGCCACCCCCCCCCCCCACCACCACCACCACCACCCCATCCCTCCAGCCCCCCCACCCCGCCCCCTCCTTAGCGGCAACGGCCATCTGCCGCCTCTTTTTCAGTTTCAAACCGAGCTGATTATTTCCCACAGACTTCTAGCTTCACTTGACACAGCCGAGATAGCGTCTCGGAGAGCAGCTGCGCAGGGAAGCGGCAGAGAAAAAGCCCGCTCCTCCGCATATTGCGCTCAGCCAGCGAGAGCCGGGGAGACGCTTGCGTGCAGCCCGTCTGCGGAGACAGACTGCAGGCTCATAAAGACGAAGCGGATTTAAATTAAGCACCGGATAACAGACAGCGACTGTGCATCCTTCAGCGAGGGAGGGAGGGAGAGGGAGGCAACTGTTTTGTATCTTGGAAGCCCTGGGTTAGGAGAGGGGGAGGAGGCGCGGAGAATGAGCTATTCTTGTACCAGCAGGGGCAACAGCCAGGACCCATCAAGCGCTAAGAAGCCTGCCGGTGATAATCCAGGCAGAGACACCGGAGGCACGGACAGCAGCGCAGACAGCAGCAGTAACGGCAGCTCGAAGCAAACGGCGGCGATGAAAGTGAAGAAGGGATGCAACTCGACCGACGTCGGGGTCCCGGTGACCACGGAGGAGGACCTGCTCGCCAGCGCGGTGATCACTCCGGAGGATGTTCTGGGCTTACAGAAGATCACGGAGAGTAAGTTCACTGCTGCTGTGTCGGTCGTTGAGTGTGAAAGGAGGACAAAGGTGCTTAAATGTCACAGACTCCCATATGAGTCACGTATCACGTCATTACCGTGTCCCCTCATTTATGTAATCTCTATAGGCCCTATTGAAACACATGGTAACGCATCACCGGAGCCCCCTCTCCGGTAAGCGTTGCCAACCGGTCTGCAGATGTGCATGAAACCTCCTCAGCTGGCATGTCAGTAGCCCTGTGACCTGTGGAGGTGAGGAGTCAGCCTGCCGGTGTTGTGTTGAGTGAGTGATGTTTGACGAGTGTGGTGTTTAAAAACATAATGTGTGTGTGTTCTTTGAAGAAGTGCATTCAGGCTGGAGAACTGGGTCTGACAGCAGCAAAGGACCCCCCACCCAAATGCAGATGACAGTTATTTGCTGAACAAGCAAGACTTAGGTTTTAAGTAGCATCTTTACTTCAGGATGATTTCTTTGACTACGAAGGTGTAAAGTGAGGTGCTGGGGTGAGTTGGGGGTGGCTGATTCTTCAAAGCAGCCTGTATGCCTCCTTTACATGAGTTCAAGTCTAGTTCAGTGCCGATGCTTTCACCTTTCTTCTCATTCCTCTTCAAAGAAAGCAGTCTGGAGCTATGATCATGTCTAAAATCCAAAATTTCCTCTTTAGTTATTTGTTTACTTACTACCTACCACTTCCAGCTCAGTGGAAATGGTGTTTAATGTTTCTAGCTGAATTTGTCTCCCAGGTAGGCTGGGAAAGTGGTATTATATCAGTAATGGAAGAAGGATTCAGAGCTTTCACTTAAGTAAAAACAGAAATAATGAAAAAATACTCAAGGAAGCACTCAAGTACGAGTACAAGTACCTCATAAGTACAGTAGTTGAGTAAATGTACTTCATCACTGTATTATTTTATACTTTATGCCAGAGGAAATATTTGCAGATCAGTGATGTAACAGTCAAAACCTGCTTTGCTCGTGTTCCTGTTTCCCAAACATTTTGTGTACACCTCGGTCCAACGCTTATGTGCCTCTCAAAGTAATGTTTTCATACAGTCAGTAAACACACGTAGAGCTGCTTATTCACTGACAGATGGATTTGATATGTATTTTCAGGGCAAAGGGCCTTTTTCTGCCACTTGTGGAATTGTGATTACCACACTTGTTGTTAAAAACAGCTAATTTTCCTGTGCTCACTCATAATGTCACAGTGAAAAAGCTGCTGATTACATAGCGTATTCCTTAATGCAGTTCTTTTATTTTTAGTATGTCACACCTCTAAATCTCAAACAAGCCTCTTAAAGAGAAACACAGGGAGAGATAGCAGACAGGAAGCTCCAATGTGCACCTATCTATCACCAATTCAGGTGTTAAACCAGCAGTTAGCTAACAGGTGGCCTGCAGGGCATTTGACTATTTAAAGGTCAGAATACTTTACTTACATAACACGGTTACATTGGCTGTTACAATACATAGTGAGTGTGATAACATGCGAACACTCTGTCGGATTTTCTCCCAGCTCTCCTAAAAGAAGTCTGGGAATTTAAAGTTAGCAGTGCAAATACACATTATTCTTTATTTCTACCTGTACTCACGATTATTTACCTTTCGAGAGTCGCACATTTCTTCTTGTGACTGTGAGATGCCATAAGTTATCTAGTGCTTGTCTCTTTACTGTCTTCAGATAGAAGATGAAGATGAAGATACCTTCACTCAAATTAAACATTTTAAAAATCCTTTTCCTTTTTCACGTAGCTCAAGATAATACAGGAAGTTTATGTTGTGATAAGGAATGAGACTGAGCTTGCCCCGTCCAGCATAATCACAGCTTACAGAGAAGAGGAAGAGCTCTGGGAACATCCTTTGGCTCAGCTCGTCCTCCCTCTTTATTTAACGGTCACTGTCAAGTCTGGTAGTTTCTTTAACTGTGCTTTAACCAGTCAGTTACGTGGAACATCAGAATAACTGCAGCTGTATTTTGACTTGACAGAGAACACAAAGTACACTTGTGATGTCTCTGTGTTGTTTTGTTTTTTTCATCTGCATGTTTGCAGTCGGTGATCCCCATGAGTGAGTCTTTGTGGGGATCAGCTGCACAGTGACACGTATGGGATCATCGTAATGATTCCGTCTCCCACGCTGGACCTTATTATGGTCTTGGAACCTCTCACTTTCTATCTCGCAGCATCATCGCTGGAGGCTAGAGGAGGCATGTGTGAATCACCACAGCAACGTGGATACACGCTTGAATCACTACGGCAACATGAAGCATCTCCCCCTGGTTACAGCCAGCGGAACGTGCAACTCTGTTCTCCCACACACTTCCTCCTCTACTTTCCACCCCTCCTTTCCAGTCCTCACCTCTGCTCCTCTGTTTAACCATGTAGTTGTGCTGTCTCTTGACAGGTTACATAGACATATGAACATATGTACATGCACACTCACACTTGTTTGATACCGTGTCTGGCAGTCAAACTGCAACCTGAGCTCTCTGAAGCCCTTGTGTTGTTCTGTGACTTGTCTGTCTCTGTTTTTTTTCCTGCTGCTGTTGCTGAATATTCTCAAGTAGCTGAAACTGATTCCCTCTCTACGTGGCATGATACACAACTGACAGTACTCAGCACAGCTCAGACAAGAGACAGAAGGTTTTGGAAACTTCACTTTGTCTCATAAATTCTCCGAAAAGCGACTTTCAAAAAGTGTAAAGCTCATCCATCTATTAATCAAAGCAAGCTACTGAGATTGATTAAGATTTACACAGACAGAACAGGCTCTCTGCTCACGCAGTTGACTGATTTTGGATCAGACAAAACAAGACGTCTGATTTGACCAAACAGTTAATCAAGAATGTTATTGAATGATTTATTGATAAGGAAAACAATCACTAGCCGCATCTCAACTCAGAATTTAATTACATCAGACATATGATTTAACGGCCTATTAGTTTGAGCAAGTTAAACCTATAGAGTGTAAAGCATCAGATTTGTTGCTATGGTTACAAGCAGTCTTATCCAATCTGATGTGTTGAGAATATAATTCATGTAATAATAGAATTTTAACCAACACCTCCTAGCCAATCAGAAAGAAGTATATTTTGAAGCCGCAGTATGTGCTTTAATTTTTTTGTTTTTTGTTTTTTTAACATCGCATGCTTCTCGTACCTGAAATAGATTAGGTCACGACTAGAGCTTTGGTCAGTGTTGAGCTAAATTCAGTCTGAGAAGTCTGTCACCCTCATGATTATCACTCGTGCTGTTTCACAGCTTTAACATATATGACATTTCCTGAGTGCCTTAAAAAGGATTCACGGTGGGCAGGCTTATTTTTGTGTCAGCCGAGTGACAGGAGCACTCATTCAAACGCGAATGTGCGAACTGGCCTGTGAGGTGTTTGGTGTGAAAGCAAAGAAACTGAGTGATGATCTGTGAGAATAAACTCTGTGTTACAACCCACGAGGTCTGTTAGAGCTCAAATAACCCACTTAAGCCTGCAGGTCTGTTGGCTTGTACTCCTCTAGCAGTGTGCTGGTGCAGATCTGATGCTGTTCAATGCTCCGCACTGTGAAATTAAATGAGGTGGCAGGTGAAGCAACCAGGCCAACTTCATTTTCTTATCAAGAACATTATAAGATACATTATAAGATATATAAGACAAAAAACAATAACCCAGAGAATTTCAGGGCCTGCTTTCTGTCCTAATGTGACTGTTTACACAGAACATTTTTTCTCATTCTTTCTTGTCAACCATCTCATGTTGCCATCTGCAAGCAGGTTCTCCCTTTTCATGCTGACAGCGAACAACAGCATCTTGCTAGTCATGTGAAATTATGTCTGGTTTGCATCTGCATCCACACCTGGAGTCCTACAGTCAACCTCCGCCAGAGCAGATCTCAGGCCCTCTCCTATCCCTCGTCGCCCCGGCCTGTCTTTTCTTCCCTGTCCCTCATTTTAAAACCATCCCCGTTTTCACCATAGCACTGTTGCCATGACGCTGTGGTCATCGACAGGCAGATTCAGGTCAGTAAGGCAGAGGTGAGATGCGTCACCCCCCTACACCAGAAAGCTATCAAACTTCATCACAGTTCGCTCCGAGCTCAGACGTTGTTACGTATCATGTCTGTTTTATATTGAGCTGTATTTAGGCAAAAAAAAAAAGCTTCTGTTGAGTTCTGTTATTTCATTAAAAATGGACTTAAAACATCAAAGTTGACTTTGCAAGAGAAGATTTGCCTGCTTTAGTGAAGTATGCTGCTAGTGTGACTAATTATTCCCAACCCAAAAAATATTTAAAAATATAGGAGGATGTTTTACAAAAAAGATAAGAAATCTGTGGCACTCCCACCTTCCTCTGGGTCACAATGCAAACTAATCCGAACATTGTAAAGTAATGGTGACATGGCATTTAGAACATCCTCATCCTGTTATCTGACATATTTCATGTTGAAACAGATGTTACGCAGTCACAGTGTAGGGAGAGTCATTCAAGAATCGCAAGCACTTCAGCTGCCCCAGTTTCATCCTGCTTTACTATATATCATCCTCACTGCACCCATGCATCTCTTCATTACCCATCTCCGCCCCGCTCACTGCTTTAATCCTGTCCCCTCTCTCCCTCTCTCAGATCTGCCTTCGCACAAGAAACGAAACTGGTAACTCACCTGCTTAAATGCATATCGTGTATCGGGGCCGAGTCCTTCCTACAGCGGCAAGGTTTTGAATCCACCCTAGGCCGAAATGCAAAACAAACAAACAAAATAGGATGGATTAGTCGTCCTGGACACAGGTGCCTTCCTCCTGCCACCTAACTGGCGGATCCCCCTTTAACCAAAACAGACCAAAGTGGAGCCATGTTCATGTCATATTTTCACCACACTGTTCTACTGTAGCATCCTGTCATTGTCAGCAGATAGTGGCTCTGATTTTTCATATTCTGGTAGGTGCTGGATATTTCAACCAATATTGATATTTGAAGAAAATTAAATCTGATATTAATATATCAGATGATATTTTACATAACACAACATTATAATCAAAAAATACTATATATACTGAGGAAAACAAATTTTCATACAACAAAATTTCACTAAAAAACAACATATCTAACTTGAGTATAAAAATAGTAAAACATAGTCAAGTAGACATAAAAAGCTCAGTTATACATGCTGTGTACTTACAGCAGCATCCTGATTGGCACATTGCAATGAGAATTACATGTTAGTGTGTGCGATTGTGTGAGTTTGAGGACCCTCATCTAGACTCAACGAGAGGAAATCATGTTTGTCCACATGTGATACTCTTACAGCCCTGATCGCTGCTGTGAGGTGGGAAATTAGGCAGGAGACAAAATGCGTGTTTTCCATGTCAACAGGACAGAGGGCTCCGTGCCAGAGAAGCAGCAGAGGTCCAGCAGTATAGGAGCTGGCCATGTTATGGTTTAGCTCACTGAGCTGAAGGGAAGCTGATTGCTCATGTGGGATAAATGGACAAGTTCATGATGTGCCACGCCGGCAAAAATAACCGACAGCTGAAACCTACCTGAGAGTCGTGGGTGTTAATCACTGAACTGAAACACACAATGGGCTTCATGCAAGAACATATTCCCACACTTAGCCTGGATCTCTTACCGTTTCCTGTGAGGCTTGCTTGCATGAGTGTTCACCAAACTCACTCTAAACGACTTAACAGCTTGTCATGAATTTTTCATTTCAAACTGACAAATGGCACCTGCTCATGAGATTTGATCTTTGATGTTCCTAAACTGCTATACAAGGCTAATCTATTAAAAGGGAGTGATGATGGGTGATGAGGAAATGGTGACTAAAGTCATTTCTAAATTATGAATTTTAACATTTTTGATCAATTGTCATATTAAATTGTGCTTTAACAATCAATAGAAATGCCCCTCTCCCAAACCTTGTTAAGTTAAGTACAATGAACATTCACAATAGTCACTACTGCTTAAAGATTCACTGTTCACTTCTCTTTCCTCATTCTGTTGTAGAAAAGTCACATTCGTCTGTAATCTTAGAGGATTACTGGTTAAAAATTCATGCCTAAAATTATAATTAGGATTATTTTTGCAAAATATTAAACATTGCTAAATATAAACAGGATTATTTACCCCTATTTGGACATTTTAAGATTTATCGTTTTGAGCTTTTTCATAGAACAGTCGATTTAAATTTGTTGCTTTAAATTGATTTTCACTCTGTGTTTCCTGCTACAAGACGACAATTCCCTGCAAACCGTGTCTCCATGTGATGAGAACAGTTCAGATCATTTCAGATAAAATGTAAAATGAGCTGCTCGTTTTTCACCAGTCCATCCAAATAGGCATAGAAAGATTTAACTACAACTGAAACAGACTAATTGAACTGTGTAGAACTGCAGTAACTGTGGAAACTTCCAGTGAGGACGGACCCACCAAGTGGGACAGTCTGAACTAGATCCCATTATCGATGTCAGCTATAATTTTTGCCAGCATGCATGTTGTGTTTATAAGCCTTTAATATGGTTTCGTGTGCCAGTGATCTTAAAGCCTCACACTGGAAGGTTCTTAAGACGCTGTCTTGCCCCAGCGTTTCTCAGCGTATCTGGGTGAACTACTAAAACGAGCCCAAAAGTGTTTATTTTGGCTGAATCTAGGTCATGTGATGCAGTATGTGTTGAACTGTGGACCTGACCTAGTCTGTCTGTAAACTGATTTCTGTCACATCTGCAGTGAGTAAACAGGAAGGACATCAGCTGAAACATGACAGAGAAAAAAGCATGATCGAAAGAACTGGAAAAAAAAAAGTGTCATTTTTCTGAAATGCGGTGTACAGTGTGTCTCTTCCTCTCTGTCTGTCAGCTCTTTGAGTTCACGCTGGTAAATTAGCTGTTAATAGTTTCACTGTGCAGTAGTTTTTACAGCTTTTCACATGGTCCCAAAGCGTGGTGGCATCACTGGCTTTGTCATTATGTGACATCGTGTTGTTTGTTATGCATCATGACATGTTACGTGTTAAAGTTTCCCTCCGCTCAAAAAAGGAATTAGTAGGAAATTGTAACGCAGAAAAGTAAAAGTGCAGAGTTTGGTACGAGAAATCTATGTTCAGGTTCATTTCCTGGTGTATGTGTTCAAAATCAGCCATGCAAACATATTGTTTGAATAAAGAGGTCAGTCGATATTTGGCCCTCTTCCATCATGTCGCGGGTAATCACAATCTGATATCATGCTGAGCCACATTATTGTGCTGGTTTCATTCTTGTGTGCAGAGAGGCAGAATGAAGTTCACTATACTTGCTGGACATAACACATTTGTGCAAATATGATGTAATTATAAGTGCTGGGTGTAAAATATTGGATCAGGACGCCCATCCATTTGTCCAGTGATGTGGACACAAAATCTGAGGTCATTGCAGGATTTTAAAGAAGCTGAAGTTTGAAGAAGTGGTTTGCAGCTTCCTGTTTCCAGCAGCGTTTTACTGCTGAGTTAACATTCATAGCTCGGCTTTGACTGTTAATAGTTGGCTTAATGTGTTGCATAATTCGGCTGTGACAGCGGTGACCAGACACTTCACTGCATGCCTCAAATTCACGTAGGTTTAACCGGTCCTATATACACGTACACACACAGAACACTTGGGACATGTTCTGTCTGGAGGTGTTTACTATCACAGCCCAGAAGGAGAGCTGACAGTGATAAACTGAGGTCTGTCGGTGGCTTTAGTGGCTTCTAGCAGTAAGCTATCCTCAGACAGCACAGTATGTGTACGTGTGTGTGTGTGACCTGAGGTAACAGACTGCGTGTCATTTACTACAAACACCTCGGGTTTTGTGAGGCAAAGTGAGAGCACACAAAAACACCACAGAGACACACACACACACATGCACATAACAAACTCGTTGTCTCTTATTCAAACTCAGTGTCCTCATGGGACTTCATTAGGAGGCTCAAAAGTAACGATTAGCACTAGGTTAGCAGAAAGATGAGGACAACACCAGCTGTGGTACGATATATTGTGCACATGCAGAGGCACCCTTGGCACACACATACACACACAAATACACACACATCAGTGCACAACTGTTATTAATGGTCCCACTCCTCACAGGCACAGATATTGTATGGCATTAATTAAAATTCTGTGGCTGCTGAGGGTGTTTGTGTTTCTTTCGTATATGTATGCAGAGGCCGTGTGAATCTTCAGGTGTTGCACAGCAGTAAATGTAGCACCGTATTCAGAACTGATGTGTAGAGAAGAGCATTCAGACTGACAGAGGAGCAAAGGCATCACAGGGTCACAACAAATCAGCACTGTCAGGGACACTCACCTCATACAGTAAGTGGAGCTGACAACATACTGTGACTTCAGGGTATGGTTCTTCTTCGGGGATGCTCCAGCATGAATACATAAACATGAAAAATAACTTGCAGGGAGCATTGAGAGTAATCCTCCATAGGGAGTTCATATAAACATAAACAGCATACAGGAAGCAAAAAGCAGCAGAGTCAGAGCAGGTGGCTCCAGCTGGGTAACACAACAAACACCTTCATCCTGAATGGGCCTAATCTACATATCATCTCATTTCCATTTCACATTTAGGAACATCGTTGAACTACTACTAAAGGTGTACATTGCTGAGATAGTTACTGATTTCATATAATTTTCTTAGACATTTTGTCTGCCAGAGATTGATTGAGTTGTTTTTTTGACCACTTGGGAGCAGCGGGAACAATTTGTGAACATAGCATTGGCATAGTCTAACCTTCTCTCTTGAACTCGTTAGCAAACAGTGGTTTGTTTATTTATACATCCAACAGTTATGATACAACGTATTCATTTGGAGTTGTGATTCTGGCCACCTGGTGAATGTGAGTCTCCATTTCGTTATTTTCAACTCTGTTTTTGGTCTCCACCGACTTCTGAGGGAAACATTTGGCTCTTTAGCGAAATGCTCAGCTAGGAGCGACTGCCTTGGAAATCACATCAAAATACAATCCCATATAAACACTAATACAATCAATTCAGCTCATTTTATAAGAGCTATACACATTTTTTCATGTTTTTATCCAAGCTGATGTTTTTTAGTGGGAGACTTCTGCTGTCAAAATGTACAGCCGATGAGCTGATTGGCATCATTATCAATTAAATGATCTCTCTCTGTGCTGTCAGACATCCATGTCTCCTCTGTTTCAGCTTTTGTCTTTAAGCAGACACATATGATGGGCCCGTAATCCCACACGTGTACTGATCTGAACTCACTCTCTCAGCGATCCACACTCACATCCCTGAAACAATGTTACCTCAAATTCATTTTTAACTTATTTGAGCTTTGTGACTGAATGATGGAGAGATGTTGCAGTTACACCTCCCAGCCAGTGGTTTCATCGGATCAGGCAGGAAGCAGGAAGTGTCTGCTCTGCTGGGGAACGCTAATAAGCAGTGACACTGCCTGGTGAGGGCAGGAAGGATTAGAGGAACAAAAATAACTCGCTTCTCTGTCTTACTAGGTGCATGTGTGTCTGTGTTGTTGTATTTGTGAGGAAATGGCTCCTCTAACAGTTTCAGATTCATGTCTGAAATTCACTCAAAATGGTCAGAGCGAGTTTTTTAATACATTAGTCAGCTGTCCAAAGAATGAATATGTATTTGAATATATTGTTCACTGCTGAAGAGTTTTTTTAGTTGAAATTTTTGGGTATGAGAATGTTTGAATGCATATTTTCATCTACTATCAGCATAATCACTTTTAGTGTGTTTATTTTCTTGTTGGTGTGGTCCACTCACTGTTGTCATCTGTTCATGGAGAGGATTGACTGCAAAGCAGCTCTTGAGATTAGAGCATCCTGTAACTAGTGCTTGATAAGAGAATTAAATTTATTTGTTTGGAAACAGTTTACATTTGCTTTTCTCCAACATTATAACCATATATTTATTTTCAGTTTTATTTTCAGTTATCTAATATCTTTTCAAAATACATGTATATTCATTTGTAAATAAAATGAGGATATTTAATAGCTGCCACATTAGGTGTTTTTAATATTGTGATCATTAAGAAAGTAAGTGGACCTGCCGCTGAGAGTGGGGAGTGACTTGAATTTTTTTTAAAAAGCTAAGCTTTTCTAAAAAAGCTTTTAAAGAATCTAAACATTAAAATGATTGACGTTTGATACCCAGCCCTACTGTTCCCCAGTTATATGATGTATTGATCAGGAAATGAAAGTACAGTACTTGATATGTGCATTCATTTTCATTGAAGTGCTACTTGGTTCAAGTGCCTTGTGTCTCATCTGTAGCTCTCCATCCTCTTTCACTCTCTCTCTCTCTATCAGATTACCTGTGCAGCCCGGATGAGAACATTTACAACATTGACTTCACCAGGTTCAAGATCAGAGACATGGAGACCAGCACAGTGCTGTTTGAAATCACCAAACCTCCATCTACAGGTGAGTCTTTCTATGGATTTGTTTCATTTAAATGTTATTTACCATGAAAATACTTTCAGTGAACACATTGTAAAGCTGCTTCATGTTCTCAAAATATATCAGGCACTGGACACATGCCAGATGTGCTACACTGAGATAACTGCAGTGTCAATGTTGTACCATCTCAGATAAATCAAAGAAAAAAAGGTGAATCTTGTAACTCCAGAACTTGCCTGAGCATAGTCATGTTTTTAGGTTTTCTCTCTTCATTCCAAACAGGAACTGATAATAGCTAAAGCAGCATACTTTTAATGCTGCCAATCTGCCAAAAAACAAAAAAGTTGTGGCAAGAAACCTATAGTTGTGTAATCTGCTTTCCCATATACTTCAACAATGTTTCCTTCATTTAGGAAAATAGATTGGTCAAAGACATGAACTGGAATAAAAACCTGTTACCGAGTCTGGTTTCCTGGGTTGCTTGATTTTGTTTTTGTTCTAACATGTTTGTTTTCAGTCGGCCTCCGAGAAACAAATGGAAAATTTCCATGTCTGAAAATATTTTTTCATTCTGTTCTTTTTCCGTACAAACGAATGGTCACCTTAGATAAAGCAGGAGAGAAGAGAGATATTGACCCAAACGCCGGGCGGTTTGTTCGTTACCAGTTCACCCCGGCTTTCCTCCGGCTGCGGCAAGTTGGAGCCACGTAAGTGAGAACAGGCGTGAATCTTTATTTACAAGGACGCAGTTACCAAAAGAATAACTGCTGTGTCCTCTGTGTCTCTCATTGTTTTCCTGTCTGTGATTACTGTCTGTCTCTTTTCATACCTCCAGCGTTGAGTTCACGGTCGGAGACATGCCCATAGAAAACTTCAGGATGATCGAGCGCCATTATTTTAGAGAGAAGTTGCTCAAGAGCTTTGACTTTGAGTTTGGCTTTTGCATGCCCAGCAGCAAGAACACCTGTGAACACATCTACGAATTCCCACCTCTGTCTGAGGAAATCAGTAAGTTTATGAATACACACACACACACTAGAAAACATATGTTCTGAAGAGTTTGAAGTTTTGACATCCATGTCTGAAATAATTGTGTGAGGAACTGTGTGCGGGATTTAGATGAAGATCAGATCACATTTTATCACCAATTAATGCAGAAAACCATTTAACTCCAATGGGTTCACATACGTTTTCTTTCCACTGTGAATGGGGTGGTCAGATATTAGTTTCTTCTTGTCCCTATATTAATGAAAATAAGACCCTGCTCGGTTTTATCTTAGGACCCCTTTGGGGGGTCCTGACCCCCAGGTTGGCAACCAGTGTGCTAACAGCTGTGATTTTTTTTTCACAGTCAGAGAAATGATCCTGCACCCGTACGAGACGCAGTCCGACAGTTTCTACTTTGTGGACAATAAGCTGGTGATGCACAACAAGGCAGACTACTCGTACAACGGTGGGACGTAGAGACAGTACACCAACATGAGAGACAGGTGGATGTACGGACTGACCTGAGGGACGATCGGAGTACACTGGTGGGGTTAACATCCTGTCAGTCCAGTAGTCTCTCTCTCTCTCTCTCTCTCTCTCTCTCTCTCTCTCTCTCTCTATCACTTTCTCGTGCTGAGAGAATGCCATCCAGAAAACGCTCCATACAGATGTATGTTACAATCTGTGTGTGTGTGTGTGTGTGTCTGTGTAAGCATGTGTGAGTTTGTCAAAGCCTAAAAAGAAGCTACAGGCACACACACACACACAGGGACACACACAGTTCACAGCTTGGTGTGGCGTCGCTGTAACAAAGTGTGTTTGTTGACATGATAAACCAGCAAGTGAGCAACTTACAGGAAATATCAGACGTCATGAAGTGAAGAAAGAAAAAAACTCTGTATCTTCAAATATTGATAGAAATTATTTTTTTCATTCCTGTACATGGTAGGAACAAATCTGTTTTTAGGACTTCAGTGAGTGTGTGAGTGTGTGTGTGTGTTTCTGTACTTTATATGATTGTCTGTACTGTGTGTGTCTGTAAGTGTGTCCGTTTGAAGCATGATTAGCCTACTGGTCTGGTAGAAATCTTTGAATTTAGATGTCAATAACGTGGTCATCTGGTTTAAAAAGGTCAGATATATTTCCAAATCCTGTTAGCACATTTTCTGCACAGTAGACAGTAGTTCGTCATTTTGAATTTATCAGACCTGTTTCCTGTTTCCTTATCCTTTTGTTCCTTATTTATTTCTCGAGTCGTGTGACCTGTATTAACTATAGGGCGAATGTTTTTATAGTCTCTGCTCAAAGCACAACATCTCTGCAGAGCTGATCCGACCATAAACATACTTTGTCATCTGTGTAGCAGCTGCACTTTTCCAGCCTCATGTTGCTCTGTTTAGGCGATAAAGAAGTTGTTAAAAACTTGGTTAGGTTGCACCTTTTTTGTCCAAGGTAAAATTTTGGGTTTTTTGGGAACTCTGGTTCTTTTTTGGGAACCAAGGAAACCAAGGAAAACTTGGTTTTATAAATGTTGTTGAAGAAGATTGGGGAATGTAGCAGAAGTCTTTTAAAGAACAAATCACCCTTAAATCTTTTTTTTTTGTATGTGTGTAAACTAATGTTTGCGTTTCTGCAGCAGACCTTGTCACGTCTCTTATGTCCATTTTTTGTGTTCTTTCTCTCTTATCTGATTTCTGCTTCTCATACATTTCCATCTCGTCATTTTCTTTCTGAAACATTCCAGTCACTTAGGACCTGAGTGTGTTGATCTGTTGTTTTTTGAGGGCATTTATTACACAGATTACGCAGAAAATCACTAACTGAACTGTGTTGGGATGCCTCTAAACTGTAATATGCACACTTGGCTTTCTCTCTGTCTCTGTCCAAATAGTTCATCTTTTTTTTCCGCCTGATTTGATGCACTTGAAAATCAGTTTAGTTTCTGTTTTTAGTTTTTAAGTGATTCTACTTTTTTGCAGAAAACTCCACCCATCTCTTTGAGGAAATGTGCTCAAACAAACACTTCAAATCATTTATGAAAAATATCTGTACTACTTACAGACCTGGCTGGAAGGAAATTACTTGAATGAGGCCTGTGCAAGTTGCTGATTGTGGGTTACAGGGAATAAAGGTTGAGAAATCAAAATATCGAATCTGCTACAACTAGTGAAACCGACAGGAGGTGATCAGATTGGCTCAGACTGACCTGAATGTTATGTCAAAAATGTAACAGATATGTAGAGCAGATTTATTTATGACCGATTGTGACGTGTACAAATTATTTTGAACTGATGTAAAGTTTTTGACAATTGAAATGTTGGTGTGACTGAACAAAAGTAAAATAAATAAAGATTTATGGGACTTTTTGAAATATTGCAGCATGTTGACTGTTATTATTGTGGGTGTCGAGTGAATGAAGGAGAGGGAGAGAGAGCACACATTGTTCACATGATGATGCTTTATTTTCCGAATCTACAGTTTATTACATTCATCTGTAATAAACATGATAGAAACTGACCTCTACTATGATCGTATCCAGTTCGCAGCCTCTTATCTCAAAGTTCAAAGCTCACTGTACACAATGTTAGTAACACCTTCCTGCTATTGATTTGAGCGCTTTCTGTGCTTTACCTTCCTCAATGCTTAACGACATTCAAGGTCACCTCAACTTTGTACACACATACAAGTAGTTACTGGATCACGTTTGTTAAAGAAACAGTTTGACGTTTTTGGAATTCCGTTCATTTCTTTTCTTGCCTCGAGTTAGAGCTAAGCTGAACTAATATTCTGATGGGGTAGTTTAATATTAGCTTTCATCTATATTCGTCTTATGAGAATATTTCCAGTTTAATATAAAGAAAGATTCCCTCTCTAGGTATGCAAATAATCACCTAAAGTCTGCCACTTTAGTGCTAACAACCAACCACAACATTAAAACCAGTTAATGTTGTGGCTTATGGATATAGAGTTGGTACTTGCTCATAGTAAAAACAGTGTGACAAAAACACTGACATAAAATATGCAACAAAAAACAAAGACTTCAGGTCCAACAAAAGGACCACAGTAATAAGTTAAATTAACTGATACAATTCATTCAATTTCATCTCATTTACATGTGTCTGTAAACACATAACTCAGAGAAATCACATTAGTTTAAACCATCACTCAAACGAACAGTGTACCACACCTGTGCATGATTTTGTAAATGATAAACAGCTTAATGAGATGACATCGCATTCAGGGAAAAGTGTACAAGGAAATGACCTCAGTCTTTTTTGGGGGGTGTTAAAAAAACATCATTTCTGTTTTGTTAAGTCACTGGAATGAAACGAGGAATTATCTCAGTTTGGTTGCAATTGTTTTTACAAAGTTGTGCACAATGATGTAGCAGTACATCACTGCTGAGCGCAGTTAGGTTTTATTTTCAATCAGGCTCATCTTTAAACTTTATTTTCTTTACCAGTTTACTGTAGCCAGTTCCCTTCTACCTCTTCTCATTCTAGGATAATCAAGGACTTAGCTATAGTTCTTGAAAGTAAAAGCGGCTTTCTCTCCTTTCCCTTTAAGGGCTTGAAAACTTTTTTTCTCCTCAGCTTCTCTTTGTGAGCCAAGGATCCTACAAGGACGCACTATTTTTTAAAAACTAGAAACGTTTACTTTAGGTCGACAATTAACCTTTTGATAAAAAAAAAGCCTAAACCTAAATTAGTTTTTTAATTTACTTCATAAATATTTTATGAATATTTCATGAAAAAGATAAATACTTAGACAGGTTTTCAGGCGCTTTAAAAACAAATTCTGTGTCATGCTTTTTCTCCATCTCTCTCTTTCTTTGTCCCTCCTTACTCAAGGTTTGGTATGTGTAATATTGGCCCACTCAGGGAAGGTGCCCATGTCAAACATGGCGTATCCCCAGGTATTGATGCCTAAATTAACGGACAAAATCCCAATGAGGTTCAGCATGAAACCAGTTTTCACCTGGAAGAACAGAAACATTCTGATCAGTGTACAGTTCAAAAACCAGGGTATCTGCAGGTCTTGGAAAGTATTAAAAAGGAACTAAATTAGTTTCTACAGGGGATTGTGTGTGCAGGAGGATGTTCAATCCTTATTTGTGAATTTAAATGAATTCATAATTTTCAAGCAGTTAATCCAACTATCCCAATACTGAAGTCAATAAGAAAGCGTCTCTATAGAGCTGTTCTCATGACTACCGGGTCCTAATAACCCTGGTGTGTAGAAGTATTCACAGGAAAATCATTGGCTGAGCCACCTCTATATATAAATACATTTATTATGTATTACAAACTGCATGTGTATGGATCTCACCATGTCCATGACTCTGAGGTTTCCAAAGGAGAAGGCGATTGCGTTGGGTGGTGTGGCCACAGGCAGCATGAAGGCCAAAGAGGCAGCAATGGTACAGGGCAGCATCACATACAGCGGGTGTATCTTGATTGCTGTGGCCTAAGAAACAAGCCAGCACAATGCGGTTTAATACACTGAGAAGAACTGTATGCACAGCTGTGTGTACGTGTGGACATTTTTTGTATTCACTTCACCATTGAGGCCAGTATGGGCAGGAACAGGGTGGTAGTGGCTACGTTGCTGGAGCACTCTGTGAATGTCGCCACCAGCAGACAGAGCAGCAACGAGATGGCATAGGCGGGAATTTTCTCCAGAGGTGCCAAACTCTCTCCCAACCATGTGGACAGACCTGACTCCTGTTAAAAAAAACATAAATGATTACCTTTTTGAGAAAAGAGTCTTTATATTGTTGTAAGACATGCTAGCAGCATGGCTCTTGGGATGTCTCTACAGCTCAATCTCAACCACTATTGGGTGGATTGCCATAGAATTGTATTGCCATAAAATGTGCCTTTTAAAGTATCTAATATAAAAGCTTCAATTTTTCAATTATAGATTCATCTATCAAGTATTTAGTTAATTTATCAAGTAATTATTTGCTCTAAAAACTCATACCCATAACTTTTACCCATATATTATATTCTGACCAATCTTCAAAAACCCAAAGGTATTCAATTTTAATGATATGAAACACCAAAAGACATTCTAATTGATTATTAGATCTTGTATTCACTAACCCATTAGTCATAAAAATCCTTCCAGCACAATATAAAAGGGAACATGAAGTCTTAAAATAAGAAACCACAGATACTCTTAGGTTTATACCTCACTGCCAGCAGCCAGAGCAAAGCCTCCTCCCAGCAGCAGGATGATGTTCCAGGGCATTCGCTGATGGACCACCTGCCAGTTCAGCAGAGTGGGGGGAGTGTTCACCATCTTACCTGTGAGACCCAGATGAAGTTTGAACATGAAGCAGTAATTAGTTTTAAAGAGCAGAGTCATGTCTGCTGGGTATTCATCACGTAGTGCTCTGGTGAGTTGGAATTTAGGTCACACGAACATCACTGTACAATATTAAAAGGGATTTTTTTTTCTCTAAATGCAATAAATGGGGTTAAAATAAACTTATCACCTGCTGCTTCATTGTAACCGTAGCCCCCAAACCTGGGCATCTGGGAGGGGACAATGAAGAAGAGCATCGACATAAAGATGGCGACGGTTCCGTCTGACACAAACCTGAGGTACACAAGATAAAATAATCCAACATATTGTTATTAAAATACGTTGCTGCCGTGTTAACCGTTCTGTTTCACAGTGTTGTCACTGTACAAACGTGTTTGGACAAACATGCATTTTTGGATGTAAACCTGATACATCATCCGTGTTGATGTATTCAAACAATTTAACTGGGGCAGGGTTTAAGAGCTTCTTAACACTTTGAGGGGAAAAAGAGAGGGAAACAAAATACAGAGATACAAGAGTGAAAGAGTGAAAAGAGAGGAGCAAGAGAAAAGTAAGGAGGAGTTTAAAGGACAAAGCAGGAAATATTCTATATGTTTCTAATTGTCAAATTATCCCATGAAAGCACCAAAACCAGTACTCATTGCTTTCTGACCTCCCCATCCATTCACACTAAAGACTTAACTCTTTACAGAGCTGTTATAAACACAGTTTCATGTCTAAAATTATTTAATTGAACATAAAACTGAAACAGCTGGGTACAGTACTTTTTAGTAAACATTACTTACAATAGAATAAATAGTTTCATTGCTGGGGACTATTTTCAAGTGTTCTGTCAACAGCGTAACCTTAAGCTTCCACCTGTCGTTAGAAGCTCACCTGACAGAACCTTAAGCTCAATGATGGGATGTTTCTTGCTGAAATGCACTTTGTGAGAACCAGATATTTTGTTTTGCCAATCCAAGCTGTAGAAGTGCTCCAACTGTGAGACGCAAAACATTGTTGGAGGGAAAAAACAAGAGGGAAATTTACTACCTGATCCAAGGGCAGCCAAAATAGGTCCTCCCAGTTTTCAGCTCTATTACAGAGTGATAGAGGTCAGTGTGGATGATGGGTCAACAAAACATTAGACTTTAACCAATATTCCTTTGCCATTTGCTAAAGGGAAACTACTACAAATCTTAAAAAAGTACACAAACCATATTTCCCTAAACCTAACTAAATCCTACCAAAGTTGTCACTTCATAAATCGGATTTATTTTTCAACAGTGATTAGTAACAGTTTTGGATGACCTTAACAAATGGTAGCCTAACAGGTTGGAAAACATTTCCCCAAACAACACTTACAGTACAATCATTTCATTGTTGGTTTTTAGTTATTTCATAGGAAAAATATAGAACCCCACCACCCTTATCCTCTAAAGTCATGCCAAAAAAACAGGAAAGACACTCACTCTCCCCCCTTATTGAAAAGCACTGTTGCCCAGCCATCGATGAAACCCGGCTCCCTGGTGAACCACAGGACCACCAGCAGGATGAAGATGATAAGGACCCCCCACTCAGCAAACTTCATGCGCCCCAGCTTATTGTACTCTGCCCTCATCACTGCGTACGCCTCCTTATCTCTGTCGTTCTTTATGCCACAGCCAAAAGACTGCTTCAGGCTGAGGAGAACAAGTGGTCAGTTTAATTGTATGGTACACATGGTGTAAGTGGCATAATCAGTTTTTTTAAACTTAGGTTACATGACCATTTGAACATAATAGTGAGTATGTGAAAAACATCAATGTCTTTATTGCTTACAGAAGCATCTGTGGCTGATTGTATTAGACTGAAGTTGCCTTACTTGAAGCCCAGGAACATAATCTGCAACCACAGCCAGGAGAGCACCAGCATGATCACCATGTTGGGGAAAGCAAAGCCAAACCAGCTGGCGAAGTTGATCACGTCACCGTTTCCAGGAAAGATCCTTCACAAAAGATAAGAAAGATGGATGAGAGCAGAAAAATCAGCGCTTACATATCTGGAATAACATTCTCCTGTGCTTGTAGGGTGATATTTATTAATGCCTTACTTGTCAATTTGACCCTTGAGGATGAGGTTCGGGGTCGTGCCGGTGAGCGTGGCTGTGCCTCCAATGCTGGCAGAGTAACACACGCTCAGACTCGTCCCTTTAGTCAGGAGGTTGTACTTTGCATCCATCGCCTGTCTTCTGGACTCCTGCAGTGACTGTGGACTCCAGTCATGCTCACCTGGAGCCCAACACATCCAGCAAGTTAAAAACTATTGGAAGGGATATCCTCTGGAAACCTATCAATCTAGCAGATATTTTTACTGACCCACTCTGTCCTCCAGTGGAGCCTTGGTGTCTGGCTGTTTCTCGTTGGTTATCTCATGCTTAGTTTGTCTGATGTCAATCTCAAATGCATGGATGTCCCCGGCTGAAGCCTGGAAATCACGTTCATCTGCCTGGAGCTCGGTGGCTTTCAGTTGATGCAGCACGGCTTGGGCGATGGGCAGCATCATGGCTGTGGTGGCCGTGTTGCTGATCCACATGGACAGGAAGGACGTGATGATCATGAAGCCCATCATTAACCTGTGTGAGAGGGTAGTGAAAGGGAGTGAATATGAAGATAGTGATCGTGAGCGGTGATGTGTTGAAAAGGGTGGACATGAGGACTAATCTGAGTTTTTATTGTGTGGTACCATCTGCATGGGATTTACCATGAGAAGAAGGTTTTATGCTGTCATTTAAGTTGACAACTGATTTCCTTTTACATTCTTTCCTATGATTTTTCAAAAATTTGAAGAAATGATTTTGGTGTTTGGTAACATCTCAGTAAAGTGCTATTTTATGAGCGTCTTACTTCTGTAGCTCATTTCCCTGAAATGAACATTTGCAACTTCTGTGCACAATTTCTGTATTTGGTTGTGTTTTCTGTTTTTGCTGCATGTTCCAGTAGGTTCTCATTTTGATGCATTGTTTCCCAAATGCTTCACATGTGTTTATGAAGGCAGTGTTGTCCCTCTAGTCCCGACTTTGTCTGCTGAAATGTACAGAGAAGAGCTGGATCACTAGGCTTTCTTACAGGGATGGACGAACACCAACCAGCAGCAAAACTCGGAGAGCGATGCGCTTATGGAGGTTCCAATGCTCCACTGCGATTGCCACCAACAGGCCACCGATGAACAGCATGTTAGAGTCTTTCAGATATTCAATACTGACCTGAAACAGATCACACAGACACAAACTTCAGCAGAACAATCAAAAATCCAAAGGTGCAAAACAAACACAGCATGATTTTGCATATTTTGTAACCTGTGAACACACTGCCTAAGGCAAAGGTAATGTATCATCCAATTTGTTTTAAGAGCAATAACAGTAAAACACTGGAGTCAGCAGTCTGTCCCTTGTCTGTAACGCTACAATACATCCTGGACTGAAAGGTCAAATGAACACTTTCTGTTTCCAGTGTCTGGTTGAGGCACATTTCTGATATCCATGAGTTGTTAACAGCTCATAGATATCTGAAGAGTTACCTTCCCACTAAACTTCTCAAATGGTTTCATTTAAATAACTGTTTGAGTCCTGAAAATGACAAATTAGCATTTAACCAAAGGCAAAGGACAGAAAAAATTCCAAAAGATTGATATAAATTTGTATAGAAGAATTTCACTCATCTTTACCACCCCATGAATTATCTCACATCTCATCTGGTGACCCTTAGGATGGTGCCTGCACACCTGACTAAGTCAGCTCCACCTCTACCAACTAGAACAGTAAAATGTAAATTTTAACAATCAAATAATACCTTGTATAATAGTGTATAATACTAAATTAGTCACAGTAACCATTCTGCTGACGAGTACTTTAACTGCACTGGTTTACTTTCAGATTTTGTGTCCTTCGTATCACTTACCTGTACTTTTGTACTTTTTAACAGTAAATCTTTTATCTTTTGCTGTATTTTTATTACCTTGCAAAGTACACCGAATTGCCCTACTGTATGAAATGTAATATTCAAGTAAAGTTGCATTGCCTTTTACTCTTCACAACTTGCGAAAAGCTATGTAGAATTAAAACAAAACCTTAGAAATGTGAAATATGTTTCTATCAAAATATCTGAGAAGCCTATAGTCACAAGGAGCTGCATTAACCTGCAGTTGCACAAAAAGTACTTATGAACCATGAAGAAACACAAAAGTGTTAATAAGGACTGTACCGCTCCAGCCTTCATGATGCCCATCATAGGAAAGAGGACGACTGGCAGTAGGGCAGTCACAGCCAGAGGCATACACTCTGTACACCAGAACACAGCCATGAGGATGATGGCATAACCACATCTCGCTTGCTGTAAACACACACACGACATACACTCGAGTCAGAAGTGGCAATGAAATAGAAGTGTTCAAACATCACGTCACCATTGCAGCATTTTGTCATTTTACATCTGAAATACGCTGAGAAATGCAAAGATACTTGTTTGACACAGGCACAGATGACTTGATCTAATTGGATTTGGCACAGACAAAGACACAGAGAAGCAGAGAAAGACACTCACACATAACAAAGCACATATAGTGTCTGTGTTCTTTATATTATCTCCGGCCTCTCTTTAAAAGGCAATAAGACTTTACACATGCAGATAGCCGCGTGTGTAAAGTCTTGATCATAAAACAGTTTGTTGTGCTCTTGTCTAATGAGATAACTCTTTACCCTCCGTAAAAATCTCTTTTTTCTCAGAGACAACCCGGCACAAAACTTTCCACTGCCAAGCGCACGAGACCTCGAAAACCAGGAAAACACTTGTGATGTCCAGCACAGTTTAAAAGAGCTCAGGTAATCAAAGAGTTACCTCCACGGACACACATACTCACCGATGTAGGGCTGCAGAGGGGCAGGGGAAGGAGCACCAGCGGAGTGACGACGATGATGATGTAGTTTCTGTGGTACCACAGCCACTTCAACCAACTACCCATGATTCTCCTTGCAAAACTGACAAGCAACCCAGCGGCAATAAAACTACCCAGAAGTCTCTGTGGTAACTCAGAGCAGACAGCTGATCAAGACAAACACCAGCTATTTAAAAAAGACAGGCAAGACAGAGGAGCAGGAAGGAAAAAATTAAGCTGCACACCAATGTCAGGTGGATTAACGGTGAACCACGAGCGAAGAAAAGAGGAGATGTGCTCCACAGGGAACCACTGAGGAAATGAGCATGATAAGAACTCCAATTTAATCTTTATATCTCTGGTAGCATATCAAACATTAACTCAACACCAAAGAGATCACAATCCTTGACAGAGAGGCAGATGAAGCTATTGGGAAAGAGAGGAAGGTAACAGTAAAGGTACAGAGAGGGGGGAGGGACAGACAGAGGAGAGAGATAGAGACAAACAATAGAGGGGTCATCTGAAGGGGTGCAGCCCTGACAGGTTTGACCAAAGGTCAGGAGCTGTGCATGTGCCAGCTGAGCTGAAAGACATAGCCCACGGACAGATGATGAGAAAATGGGACCCTGGGCACAGACAGGTTCCCCACCGCTCCTATACAGGACCCCAGACTGAAAGAGACACAGAACTCTTTGTCGTCTTATTGTGGTCATTTTTACTTTCTTTGTCGCCCTTTTGCATCTCTTCGTAGTTGTTTTGAGTTTCTTCGTCACCCCTTTGTGTCGCTATGTGGTCATTTTCTGTCTCTTGTGTATTTAATGCATATATTTTTAATTGCCATTGTATGGTTGCAGTCTAAAGTCTGAAGTCTTTCTGTCTAAAATTAAGATGTTATATGAGAACAGTGAACATCTACTATTGATCTGTTTTTAATCAACATGCAGGGTTTTATGATCTTACACAACACAGGGAAATCACTTGGAAATTTGGAATTTTATAAATATATATATAAGAGATACTTTCAGTGAAGTCATAAAATACGCTGCCAAGGACATGTCTGAAATACAGGTCCTGGTATAAGTGAGTGTGTTTAATCATAATCCAACAAGTGTAATTTAATTACTTTATTTAATGCAGCTTTGTTTGTTTTCGGTCTTTTCATATTAATGTGTTCAAGATTACATACATCCGAGTATGATTATCAACAAAGCCAGAAGAGAGACTGAAAAGAATTAAAAAGAACAAAATAAAGAAGCAGCCTGAGCACACAAGCAATTCCTCTCCTAATCTTGTGAAAGCTGTATTACGTTGATAGGATGGGTTTGAGAGACAGCAGCGAATGAAACTGCAATTTTATCATGCAGCGATCTTTGAAAAACAACATTATCATTTGATTTCTGATTGATTTTTCTGTTTCTATGTCAAACTTGGAGCTGCACTTACATAAAATAAATATATCAAATTAAAACAGAATCACATCTCACACATTAGTGCTTTGGTTTTCCACAGTCTATAAATAGTAAGCCTCACAACAGAGTTTTACTTTTTTCTCTCTGGTATATAATATTTATTATATTATTTTCTTACTATACTGACCACACACTGAGAGAAATTACTATTAATGTTATCTGTAGGTCACAGCAAAAGCTCACTATAAATGTTACCACCACTAATGAGAGAGTTCAGAGGCTATCAGCATTTTATGAAGGAAGGACAAGCAAGCATTTTACTGCTGTCTGAATATTTATCACTCAAATTGCAGAGTAAGGCTGAGCTGCACGCCGATTTTATGACTGGCCGTGTTCCAGTGTCCTGTCGATGGAATGAAAAGCTCAAAGGTTTGGTGATGATTGTGCTGTGAAAGCCAGCCCCCTGTTCATCATCAGCTGGGCAGCTGACTTGTTCAATGACCGGATTAATATTTGACATAAGAAGGGGCATGCCAACAAAAAACTATGCATATTTACTATGGCATATAACAACTTAACAAGGGACAAAAGTTCAGTCATGGAGGACAAATGCACATGAAATCTTGTAACACTTTACATCATTGAGGGAAGCATAAAACATTTCCTGGTTCTTTCTGGTAAAGTGGAAGACTATGTGGAACCAGGAAATTTAGGGGAAAGAAGAAAGTTTTGCTCTTACTGTATAATTAAAAGAATTAAAATAATAAGTAGTAGGTTCCTTATTAAACATTAAAGATTAGCCATGTTAGGTCCAACTACAACTGTATGTTATATTGTTGCATGACTTTATTGTGTTATGGTTTTTCCTCCTCAAATGACAACACAAGAATTACATAATTTTTCACTGAAAAATTGTAAATCACAGTACAAAACCAGTTAAAAATTAACTCCACTTCAACCAACTACTACAGTAAAATGCTACTTACATATTAATACATAACAATAATCTATTGAAATAACAGAGAATAGTTTAGCAGTCACAGATTTCTCTGCATTGAGTGTTTTTTAATTTTTACTTATTATACTTATAGACTTCTACTCAAGTAAGATTTTAAATGCATGTCTGTTACTTGGAATATTTTTGCAGTGCGGTATTAATACTCATCTGAGTAATAAAAGTCAGAGAAGGAACATAACTGCAACTCTATGATCTGTTCTTTTCAGTGCATGTGGCCTTATTAATTGACAGCTATTAGGAATATGGCAGCAACCCTAAAAGTATTGATATCTTCACTGTTACAAGCCCCACTGAGAACCAAAGTCCACCTGTCTTTATAATCCGTCCTCATCAGGTTTATGGGCGGTTTTCACTGCACATCATAAAAGAAAAATACCTTTTAAACACAACTGACATCCTTCATGGTTTGGACTGGTTTATCTACTGTTACTGTAGGGCCCCGACATGCTTTAGTTTGGGTGTAGAGGGAAAGAGATTTTGTTTCTATATACATATGTACATTTTAAAAAAGATCCTTCAGTGTTTAACAGATGCCCAGAGGTCAGATGGGTGAGTGATGACGAAGTAACATTAATCTGTGCACAGGCTCAAGCTTTCCCGCTGGTGCTGATGTGCTGGGCTTCCTTCGTGTGGCTGGATCTGGTCTTCAGCTTCTGTCGGACAGTCTCCTGTCGGTCATGATCCAAATTTTAAAAACATAATAATAATTTACGCAGCTACTTCAGAGAATGTTAAAAATATCCTACATTTTCTTGCTGTCTCTTATTGTTTATTATGCCCACTCTAGTCGTGAGTTGGAAAAGGCCGTTTTGTTTGCTTTAGGGTTGATCAATAAAGGAAAAACACTGCCCTGGTTACACAATGTTTGGGCCCAGATAATCATTCCCTCACTTTCCCTGTCACTCAACCAGAAGTTACATATACACTAAATCTACCGTACAAGACAGTGGCTCATGTTTTCAGTTTCTAGTTTGGTTTGTAAATTAGCATTTCAACCATTTTCCTAATTAAGAAGCATTCAGCTAAACAGCCTATCAATGCAAGATTTATTCTATGTTACCTTAGTCTTTTTTTTAAGAAAAAAACAAGAAGTTCATAGTGGGTGTTAAATTTGCCAGAAAACAGAAAAGCCGGGTATATTCTGTGCCTTAAATTATAATTTTCAGGATGATGTTTCTGGGTCAGATGGGACAGAGATCAGCCGTCACAGTTTAATGATTATCACAACCGAGCGTTGACCAATCAGGAAGGCAGACACCCCGGGGTCAACAGCTTCTGAAAAATATCTATTGATCATCATCTGCACAAAATGCTGCACCCCAAATTGGAGCTCAGATTCATCTGACTGTAGTACACTGGTGCAAACACATAGAAAAGCACGCAGTTCTGTTCTGAATTCAAAATCCCCCTTTTCAGTTTGTTGTTTAAAGGTGGAATATTTTCTGAGTCGACATGAAGCCAGCAGTGACTCTGATGGGCCTCGTCCTCCTGCTGCACACCACCTCTGCTGCAGAAAGTAAGTCTTCCAGACAGTCTCTTTAAATTTAACTTTATCAATTTAATATACTGTATATTTTGTGTTCTACCTCCACAGCTCAGGAAATATTACAAAGACAAGCTCAATGCAGATATAGCCAATAAATGTTCAAAGTATTTTTTTATTTGACAATAACATAATGCAATATGTTACAATATGTTTATGTATGGGCATTACTCAGGGATTAAACTCTTGATATTTGCTGTGTAATATTATTGCATCAGTTACATATCATATTGTACTTTTAAGAACTGTAAAATGGCTTTAAAGTAATTAATGAAGTATTTCCCCTTCATTTACTAGACAACAATTAAACCAGTGTTTTCCAACCTTTTTGGTTTGTGACCACACCTAAATGTCTCACATGGTTTCGTTTAAATAACAGTTTGAGGCTGAAGGACGAAAAATTATTTCACAAAAGAAGCAAAGATTAGAGAAAATTTTTTAAAAAATAAATTAAACACATTTATTGATCAGAACTTCTTTTTCTCCTTTTCCCTCCCATTAATCATGTCACAACCCCTCAGATTTATCTTCAAACCCCATGGAAGGGTCCAGCCTCTAGGTTGGGAACCACTAGGCTAAAATATCTAGTAGCTGTAAATAAAGTAGTAAAAACTAGCTCCACCTGGACCACGCACAGTACCCATTAATCAATCAGTGTCACTAACAATCTAATCGTGATATATGTATAACTGCACATCAGTCGGTAGAATGAGTACTTTTACTTTTGATACTTCAAGTACATTTTGCTGGAAATGTTTCTGTATTTTCACTTCAGCAGAATTTTAAATGCAGTATTTTGCATTGCTGTACTGTGACTTTTACCTAATTAAAGTTTTCAAATACTGCTTCCATTAGATTTTATTAAATGGTAAAGTCTGACCAAGTCTGCACTACGCCGATGCAGAACATTTCACATTTAAAACAAACAGTGTTTCAACAGAATCCTGTGTGGGTCGCTGTGGCCTCTTCGATCCGCAGATGAAATGTCAGTGTGACTCCATGTGTATGTACTACGGAAGCTGCTGTGGAGACTTTGACACCGTCTGCCCCCAAAAAAGTCAGTACAGTAGTAGAATACTAACATTTCACCGATTAAACTATTTGTATTTTAATTAATAAAGTTCTTTTCATTTTTACAGAAGTATCTTCATGTAATAAAAAAAACACTTTTTTTCTTTGACCCTCAGTTGCCCGTGGTGATACCTTTGACGATGGAGAGGAAGCAACAGAAGCAATGACAACTCTTGCTACACCTGTCTCACCGACTTTCAATACGATGGCAACAACTGCCTCTCTCCCACCCAACACCACACTTGAGTCCACACCAACTGTAGAGCCTGACGCAGCAGACTGCAGTGGTCGATCTTTTGATGCTTTTCTGCAGCTGAAGAATGGGTCGATCTACGCATTCAGAGGTAAACCTGCACATTTAAAAGTCAAGCATGTTTCCTAAAAGTCAGTTTTCATAAAAATAAAAAAGCCTAATTTATGCAGTAGTGTTCAAAAAGTAGTGTTACAGTACTCAGAATTAAGCTTATAGGGATAATGCTGAGATGTTCTGCAGCTCTGAAGGGACTTTCATTCACCTACTCTGGGAAAGTCCCAGAAGTCAGACCTATTGGTTAAAGGTTCATGAAAGCATTATAAGGATCAACTCTGAGTTCTGCCTGAGGCTATATGTCTTTAGTGATCCACAAATGGCATCCTGCTGTGGAGCCAAGTACATTATTCAAACCAGTATACTGGTGGGAAAGCAAATTGTAACAAGAAACTGGAGGAACCCAGCTGAGCCCTCTCTCCAAGAACAGTTCTCAGAACTGCGTCATACAAAAAAAAAATTCTCTCAGCTCTAATGAGAAATATGTGGCGAAATGGAGAACCAGACATTTTATTTGACACTTCTTAATTGTCTTCAGTGCTGATACTACGTGGATTATCCTGGTCAAATAAACTGAATTGAGTCTCTGACCCGAGACCTGCTTTTTCCCCATAGGTAAATATTTTTTTGAGTTGGATGACAAGTCCATACTTCCTGGTTACCCGAAACTCATCGAGGATATGTGGGGAATCCAAGGGCCCATTGATGCTGCGTTCACACGCATCAACTGCCAGGGAAAATCCTACATCTTTAAGGTAGAAACTTCTCTTTCTCTGAAGTTTAGGAACAGTGAGAGCTTTTATCAAGCTGTCGGTGGTGTATTCTGACTTCTCTTTCAATGGGAACCCAAACAATTTTAACAATTGTTCATTACAAGTACAATTTGTAAGTTAAATGGTCCATAAAAGTGGTAAAAAGTTGTCTGAATTTGTAAACAGGAGAAATACAAAGAGCTAACACTAATGTTCAGGGGTCCTCAAAAAGCCTCAAGTCAAATAACTTGATCAGTTTTGATCAGTTTTACGGCAGTATAGTGTTTACAATACCTTACTGATGCAAACAGACTTTCAGTAGTTGCTTTCAGAAGTTTTTTTCTGATTTAATTAAGAGCTTACAGCCAGTCTGAGAGTGATATGAGGGTCTGACCCTGTGTTCTCAGGTTCGATACTGAGGCTACCAGTTTTTTATGACCTATATGGTTGTTTAAGTCAGAGCACTTGTGTTGACGACTTAAGGTGTAGCGGTTATGTCATTTAAAAAAACTCAGGTTACAAAGCACTAAAGCAAAAAAAAAACAAACAACAAAAGCAGAAACAGCCACATCTTTCAACAGTTACGTTTTGTACACATGCAGCCTCATTGAGGCTGTATTGAAGAGAAACCAGATTGTGGTCGTATATACTGTTTAGTTATTGTGTATTTTTATGCAGCTTCCACAGTTTAACAGACTGTGCTAGCAACTGTTAGAAACAAATTCACCTTACTGTTGCAAATGAAACCTGAGTTCATGGAAATCTCACTCAGCTGAAATACAGTAATCCTTTCCCAGTGTAGGTGCCAGATTTTTCCACATTTTTAGCATGGTTCCCTTTGATAAATTAGGTCTGCTACATGATACATAAAGGGGACAATATTTATCATAGGAATTTATTGTATCCTGAGCATTACAGCAGCAGCATGAAACCTCACTGCTTTGGGCTTTGTGTTTACTCTGTCTCAGGGGAATAAGTACTGGAGGTTTGAGGGCAATGTCCTGGATGAGGACTATCCGCGGGACATTTCAGTCGGCTTTGATGGCATACCAGATGACATTGATGCTGCATTCGCCGTGCCAGCACCAAGCCACCGTCACAAAGAGAAAGCCTACTTTTTCAAAGGTATTCATGAAGCGATGTGGGATATTTTTCAGTTTTTGAAAACTGAAAAATATCACACGTATATTGAAACTTAGATGCAGGGCAAATCATTGCAAGAAGCAGGACAAATGCATCCGCCAATGTGGGGCAATCGACAACTACGTTACCCTCAATCACAACCGCATTCCTCTCTGGGCCGAAGAACGTGGCCTTTATTAAGCTGGCACTGAATGAGAGGAGACCAAGTGGTATGTTATCAAAGCCTGGTTCATCAGACAGTGCCATCTGAAGACAAGAACAGAAAACTGTTACCTGTTATTCAAAATTTCCTTAGGCTGACTGCTACAAAAATGCATCAATGACACTTAAAAACACGGACAGACAGCGCCACAAACATAGTTATTCACAATCCATGAATGTAATTTTGAGCTAATTGAGTAATTAGCTAAAAATCTAATTATGCTAGCTTCAACAAGTCAATTTTCGAATTTAGCGAGACAGATAAAACTGGCTTGATTCTCATTCACCTTTCAAATATATAAAATACATTTACTGCTAAGACACTAAATACGTTTTAAGGAGAAAATATTGTAATGTGCTAAACAAACAGATAACTCACCAGTTTATGGCGCTCAAAGAGAAAATCAATGTATAGGCGGTGAGTGCGGTCGGCTTAGTGGACAAAGTTAGCTGATCGAGTCTGGAGACAAGCTGCATGCCGCGGCGTGTTTCACCTCAAACGTCTTCACTAGCAATCCCACGGCGACTTTCAGAGAGTTACATACCTCCCTTTTTCTACAACTTTGAAATATAGCCAAGGTGTTAACAGGCTGCACATATGTCGTCTGAGGCGAGCGGATCAAACATGGCGCCCTCTTCCTCGGGCTCGCGAAGAAGGAGCACGTAACGTACGCCGGTGACGTCAGAGGATAGCCGTAAAACCGTTTGAGTGCAATGACAAAAGTTAAGTTAAAGTGGTTGAGCACTGTAAACTTAAAATGACAAAAACACAGAAAATTAGAGTCAAATTGAGTTATTTTTTAAATTTTTTTTTGAGCGATTACAACTGATTTTCTTTATCAAACTTTTACTGTTAAGTTTTACACTGTAATTATTACAAAGGGTGTTTCCTCATCTCATCATTTCAAACCCAAACTTTTTTGGTACACAGCAGAGATTTTAATAAGCAGCAGTCAGAAAAAAAAATGTTGATGTGTCATTAATAACAATGACAATGACAGGACTCTGAAATTGAATCAACTAATTGGAATTCATCCATCATCACTTTTATTATTTACACCTGTGCTCATCCCACTGTGACACGCTGACATGTCTTCAGTGAATTAATCCTATGGGCTTGTTTCTTTCTTCAGGGGACAAGTATTACCAGTATCAGTTCAAGCACCAGCCTTCCCATGAGGAATGTGTCGTCATGACCAAGTCCACCCCCTCTGTGCTGTTCACGAGATACGCAGACCTCTTCTGCGATGAGACATGGGAGGATCTCTTCACAGAGCTCTTTGGAGGCCCTAGTAAGGCTCAGCTGTATTTGTGTGTTTTCTTGTTTTTATTTATATAATGTTTTATTTGTGCAAGGACAAGAATATGACAGGAAGCAATGTCACATACCACAGCATTTATAGCCTAAGGTAGTTTGCAATGTTCATGCCTCAATGGACCATTAAAGTACATAAAATTCAACAATTAAATACACACAGAACAACATAAACAATTAACAAATAATGATAGCCTACAACAATACACCAGACAATGTCTGTTTTACTCTTCAGCCCCACTTTAGCGGTACTTTAGGTGTGTTTCAGTCTGTACTGGACAACCTTCGACACTGTTTGAAAGCTCTAAGTCTCCTGATTCAGTCTGTGTAAAACATATTAGGATCATCACATCACTACAACAACTGTTGATACAAAATTGTTTCAGACTTGTGTCTATTGCATACAAAAAGTGTATTAGAATAGATGCAAATACACAAGTATTTTGTGTGTCTCTAATCATCTCTCATGTCTTGTTTTCACAGCTCCATTTCACAGTTAATGAGTCCAATCTCTTTTCCTTCTTCCTCCACATTCAGTAAGCAGTCAACCCATGGGCCCTCGTTTCATCACCAGGGACTGGCAGGGCCTCAGGCCTCCGGTAGATGCTGCTATGGTGGGACGAGTCTACCTCAGTCCCAAGCCCACACCGTCTTCTCCTCCACCAGTGAGGAGGTGGAGCAGTCAGAGGAGGAGGCCCAGCAAGAGGCGTGGACAGCGAAGACGCCAGAGTCGCTATGTACTGTTTGATGATTTGTGGGGCTATGATGATTGGTTTGACTACAGCGACATCACTGATGAGAGCGCCACAAAGCAGTACAAGAGTACTCCTGTTCAAAATGTGTATTTTTTCAAGAGAGGTATGAGTGCATGGAGAACTTTTTATCCTTAAGTCAGACTGTGTTTCAACAGAACAGAAAAGTGATAGAAAATTATAGTAAAAACAATTACAAGAATGCAAGAAAGATTCTCTTTAAGCTTCCTCCTTTAACAGCTTTGGTTTCTGTGTTTCTTTTCTACAATTGCAGATAAGTACTACAGAGTGAATCTGCAGACAAAACGTGTGGACTACGTCAACCCTCCATATCCACGATCCATTGCGAAATACTGGCTGGGATGCAAGCATGAAGAGACACCTTATGCGTCAAGGGCAGAGAAGAAATAGGTCAGCTGACTGAATCTGTAGTTTTGGAGGAAATAAAGAGAAATCCAGTCTGTGTTTTAAATAAATCCTTTTGTGACAAAGCTTAAAGTAAATACAGTTTGAACTTATAATTACTTCTGTTATATCTATTGTTAAAGTGTTTTGTTCATAGTAATCACCCCTCTAACATCCCTTCTATATTTAGGTGGATAGGCTGAAATTCTGCATAATTTAATAAACTTGAGATATTGTGAGTGGTTTAATATTCTTTTTGTCCAAATGGTTCAAGCAGCGCACACACACTGAATTCTGATCTTAGCCCTAAAAGTAAAATCCCTCAAGACACCAAAGGCCTAAAATGTGATTTAAGATGTTCTTTGACACACAACAATACATGAAACACTGACCTCTGCTGGTCCACGTATTCATCTGCATCCCTTCGACAATAGATTAATGCATGGTGCTGCACTGAGACCCTGTGCTGACATAACCTCTCCAGAGGACAGTGGCGCTCTTGAAAGAAGTGCACCATCTGCTGGACAAAAGACCGCAATGAAAAGAAAAAAAAAAAAATCATTCATCATTAAAGGATTTTCCTGTGGTACGCATAGGCATGCATATCATTTTATATTTGTCTTCATACAACACTTTTACTAGTGTGTAATGTTTGCATTCATGGAACACTTGTTATGTTCTGGGGTGACTAATGCCTTTATCTGACCTGAATACAAACCACAATACATTCAGTTTTATACTGCTATTGTAACTTGTTTTTGCCTGTGGATCCAGTGAGGACAAAACACTATGTATCTTATTTTGGTAGTCTACCACACTCTGATAAGGCACCATTTATAAAGGCTTTAGTGGCTGTAATTAATGGTTTACAAATGGTTCACTGATGCTTTCCAGGTCAGTTATTAGCCATTAATTGGCTAATAACTTAGCTCCTTTCCTGTTCACCCTGGACACAGCAGACTTCATGTACAGGACAACCAACTGCCACCTGCAGAAGTTCTCTGATGACTCTGCCATCATCGGCCTCATCACAGATGACAGTGACAGGGCGTACAGAGAACTGGTGCCGGCAGAATCACTTCCAGATCAGGGAAAACCAAAGAGCTGGTGGTGGACTTCCGCAGACGCAGCCACTCCCCCTCAACACCAGTGAACATCCAGGGAACGGACATTGAGAGAGTGGACTCTTACAGGTACCTGGGTGTTCACCTGAACAATACACTGGACTGGACTGACAACACTAACACCCTTTACAAGAAGGGTCAGAGCAGGCTCTACCTTCTTAGGAGACTCAGGTCCTTTGGAGTGCAGGGGGCTCTCCTCAGTTCCTTCTTTGACTCTGTTGTGGCATCAGCCGTTTTCTCTGGTGTGGTCTGCTGGAGCAGCAGCATCTCTACGACAGACAGGAAGAGACTGGACGAACTTATCAGGAAGGCCAGCTCAGTCCTGGGTTACTCCCTCGACCCAGTGCAGGTGGTGGGAGAGAGGAGGATGGTAGCAAAGCTATCATCAATGATGCCGAACGAGTCCCACCCCATGCAGGACACACCGACAGCACTGAGCAGCTCCATCAGTGAGAGGCTGCTTCACCCCAAGACAGCGAAGCAGCGTTGTCGCAGGTCTATAGGTAAAAGTATTACACCCTTACCAACAGCAGTAAAATACAACATAAGACCTGCACATTAATGCACTACTAATATTGACTCATGAATAAAATGTGGAATAATCTGGGGGTACCATTTGCTGATAGTGTTGTTAGGTTTTGAATGAAGTAATTTTTACTTGTAGTGTAATACTTTCTTTTTCTAAAGGATCTGAATATAACTTCCACCACTAATCACTGTCTCTCCAATATTCTGTAACTATTATGCAAACACAAAGTGTACCATGTAATGTAGTTCTAACAAGACATGAGACCTGTAGTAAAAACATGTAAATCCCTAGCGACATCGCTTCCGGTTTCCAGTGTAAAAGACTTTCATGTTACCGCAGTACCATCAGTGAAGTGTTGTGGTTTTTTTTGTTTTTTGTTTTTTTTTTTTGTAAGCGATTACAGTTTACTCAGACTTCCCCACGTTGTCTGGTAGTTATACTGTTCACACGATTCAGTCAAAAAGAATATGTTTATAATGTAAGTGAGAGAAAAAAAAAGGCACCGCTGGGATTCGAACCCAGGATCTCCTGTTTACTAGACAGGCGCTTTAACCAACTAAGCCACGGCGCCACGTGACGACACAGAGGACATTTGAGTTTATGAATGAAACCACACAGATGCATTGTAAAGAATAAAGTTTGTATTTGTGATGATCGTGTACTACTATACAAAAAATAATAACTATCTGAATGGCTCTATAATTTCATATTCACATGTAGTCCTCTCTTTAAGGCAGTCCCACCATAAATACTATATCATAGCTGAGGCTATTTAATACAATGTGTTCTTAAATACCTAACTTCAGACATTTTATCGTTCAGCCCAAAAGATAATCGATCATTGCCGAAGAAATTTCCAAATCCGACAGGTTGAAGTCGCCCAGGTCCTGAAAGCACAGATCGGACAGGTCGTCCACGGCCTCGTCGGTGCTGGTGAAGCGCTGGTGGTCCAGCTGACTCTGGACGCTCTCCTTGGACCCAGGGTGTACGACTTCAGCGCAGCGGCTACCCACAGGCTGGGATCCATGAGCATCTCCAAGAAAAGCCTCAAAGTCCTTTGTCAGATCCCATTCACTGAACCCACTGTGTGGAAACACACCATGGCAGTAATCGGTAAAGTCTGGGGTTTGGTAGTGATAGTCTTGGGGAAACGCTGGAAGACCCGGTCCATGCGGGGAGCAGGATGAAGCTTGGTCGGCGGCGACGGGGGATGTAGGTGAGGGCAGGGACATGACCTGACCCCACGGAATAGTTGAGAGCCTGGTGGACTGAGGTAAACTTGGAGCCGGGTATCCTGGTGGGGACGGTAGGCTGGGAGTAGGAGAGAAAGCAGGAAGCAGCTGGGACAGTGGAGGACTAGGAGCAGGAGTGTAGGTGAACTGTGGATGAAGGTATTCCGTTGAGGGTTTAGGGACCTCCCTGATCGGTTTCTTGCTCTTAAAGTAGCGTGCACGTCGGTTCTGAAACCACACCTGTGGAAAAAAAATTAATTGAGGTTATTGTTTTACGCAACACTGGGGCGTATATCCAAACTCACGCATTGGAGGTCTGTGGTGCACATGTCATACCTGAATCTTAGACTCCGGTAGCCCAGTTACAGAGGCGAGAGACTCCTTCATTTTAATATCCGGGTACTGTGTGACAGAGAAGGCCCTCTCCAGCTCGCTCACTTGCGCCTTGCTGAAAGTCGTGCGCTTCCGGCGGCGCTGGGTGTCCGAGCGCGTCCTGTGGGGAGCGTCTGGATGCACTAAAGGGAGAAGACAGCAGGTTACAGTTAGGCTATTTATTAGAACTTTATGATCCCCAAATCAGAATTAAACACATTTAAGTTACAGGAATTGACTCCGTTTGGAGACTGTACTCTAAAACGATTTTAAAATGAGGTCTTCAGTCACTCACCTCTGCTGGAGCCATGTGCGTAATCGTCCTTGTTGTTCATATCCAGGCCTGTAGCGGGCCAGTAATGTCCCGAGCAAAACGAGTTCATCTCAGAAACATTACCGCCAGTAAAATCCAAACCGAAAGCCATTTTTTTACAAAGAAAAGAAAAAGACAGTGTGTTTCCTCAGGTATGTCCGAGATCCGTCTCCTTGACACTGATGAACGTTCAGGGCTCTAGAGGTTTTTATACTAGACCTAAACTAAACCTCACGTGCGCGTGCCTTTGATGTGTCACTCACCTATTAATGGCTGTCCGGCTAATAGGTGTGTGTTTGATCCCCGAAGACCCATTAATGTGCCCATTTAACCTAGACGGGGCTTGTCCTAACCTGCAGGAGTGTCAGGTCACACAACACTGAGATCTTCCTGTATATCTCTGCATCTATAAAAAATAAAACAGAAGAATGCAAAAATGACAACATGACATTTGTTCAAAGTATAAGTCTATAGGCTGCTCAGGCCTGTTGGACGTACAGTTGATGTGGAGACGCAGAAGGCGTCTGAATATCAACTGGTGAATATCAAACTGTAATCGTATGGTGAATTAGAAAATATATATAAATGTTTATTTATTTATTTACATATATTTATTTTATTGCTTTCTGATCTGATAATTCTCAAAAAGTGAAAAAAAAACAAAAAACTAACAAAAAAAAAACCTGGACCTAACATGGCAGGTAAAGCAACAATCACACTTTCCTGACACATCAGTCTGTGAAACATCCTCCCCTCCACAGCTCGCTGCCTCCTGGTGCGCATCAGAAAAAAACACACACACTGTGTGGATGGTGGAAGTGTATTGCAGAAGCTGCCGAAGTGTGAGCCCTCGGTCAGCTATAATGTCCCGAGGTGACAAATCGGGCTACTTTTTCTCCTTCCTGGTCGTTTGCGCTTCCACCGATCGAGACATCAAAACGCCGGATAACGCACAGTCCATTGCACGAAAAGTTCCCAAGCCATGGTGCCAGACTCATAGTGTATGGCCCATTAGAAGCTGGGTTTAAATCCCCACACATAAGGAAGGCTCAGAAAGCTAAAATCTAAGACGGGCATAAAAATGTGTTCAAGTATATTTTGTATTAGTGGTGTATATCTTTTGCTTTTAGCTGATATTTCAAATATAACCATTATGAAAAGTCATACATTTTGTTAATATATACTTTTTTATAATATATAAAATATATATTCTTATGGCCATTCTTATGGAGAGCACGTGATGTAAGACAATATTTTGGAGCCATAAGGGCCCTCGAGCTCGATGAAGATGAGACATTAACCTTGATGATGGGCTCAAATTAGCGCACTCAAGTATTCCACATTGACTCCTACTCCCACGAACAATGGACCATCAAGGTCATAACGCAAACCTCTGCTGACAGTCACATGACTTACACCAAGACAACAGCATGCCGATACCAAAAATAGATGGGCTGTCGAAACCGGGTCACATGCTTCCAGAGCCCAGTGACCTCTGTGACCCCTGACCCCAAAACAAAGAAAGATCCCGGCACCATGAGGTGAATGTTTTTATGGTTTATGTGGCTCCTCTCCAGGCATTGTTAAAATGTGTAATATATTATTTGTGATATTTTATGATTTATTTATAAGGTCAAATCTTTGCAGTATTTGTTGTTATAGATAAAAAGGAATCACTAGGCGGCTGCATTAGAACGTTTAATACAAATTATTACACCTGAGATACAGTATTTTAATTTTGGTTTAGAAATCTTCAGTGTATTGTTGATTAAATTGTTATTTCCAGGTCCATTAAAATCTAAATTAATATGAACTTGAATACAGTTTTTTCCATGCTAGTCTTCCTTTACAATAATTATTAAATAAAAAAATGAGGTTCACTAGATTCTTCTAGAAATTTCTCACCAATATAAAAACATTATTATCATTACACATTTTAATGCCCCTTTTGGTACAGGTTACAAACACGAGTTGTATGAAATATAGATAAATGTCTTAGAATTGAGATAGACTTCGCAACCAAGTGTTATAACAATGTGATTCTTCTTCATAATAAAGATATTACAAGCACCACAAGGTAGACAAGTACAGTATGGTTGCACTGAATATGCAAATGGATGACAAGTTAGAGGAAAAACCCAAATTAAAATTATGAAGAAACAACACATGCAGCTGTTTCCCACACAGGACATGTGGGCTCACTGTAATTTGTGTCCTGTGGCCTGCGGATTAGTGGTCTCCTCTGATGGTGGTCTCCTCCACCATCATCAAAACACCACATGGAGGGACTGTCCTCTAGAAAAATGTATCCTTTTAGCAGAGTTCAAAACATTTAAGCTGTTCTGGATGCTCAAATGGTTTTTCCCTCAGTTTGTCACTCACCTTTTTATGTGAGAAAAAGCAATAAACACAACACACTGTCAGTGTCACTTACTGTTTTTCTAAGAGTTAACATGCATTTCTTTGCCAAATCAGACCCATTATTTGATTTTCTGAAGTTTTTTGTTTTGTTTTGGTTTTTTTTACCTGAGTTTGAATCAGATTTTGACTTATTCCACTTTGATGTTGGCAAATTTTTACTAAAATGTCAAGGGTCAAATTATCATTTTGAGTCTTGCTCTGCAGCCCAAACAGTATTCCTGACCTCTCCATAAAAAAGAACACACTCACAGACACACAATACACAAACTATCCTTCTTTCTGTGTCTGAATGCTTCAGTTTATACCTCACAAACTCAGGTGTGCACACAGAGAAACGCTGGTCTTCTGTGTCCACACTCCTCTCTAAGAAATCAGAGTTGACACTCAGGTGTGAATGACGCTCTGCCCTCCTCTCCCTCACCGACATCCTCGCTCCTTCCTTCACAATACACAAACACCATTCCTGAGCTTGCTGTTTGATGTGGAAACTCCGTCCACATTTCCTGTCAACCTGAGAGATTTTTGGGCCTGATCCATGTGCTGCATGGCCGAGGTGATGGGGTTACTCCTCGCCCGTGTCCCGTGCTGCAGAAAGCCTTTCTGGATCAGAAAAATAGAGGCTGGGTGTGATTCCAGGTTGGCTGTGGATGAAAGCACACCAGACGCTGTAGGGGAAGAAGGGAATGCAGGAGACATGATTTAGTGTAGCTATAGTTACAAAATAAATAGGAAATGATGGCTCAGAAGGAAAATAAATATTCTGTCAGCACCGTTTACAGAACTGTGATGTAGCAGGTCGGTGTGATTAGTTAGTTAACCTAAGCTGGACTTTGGATGAAAGCACAGAAAGGAGGAGTGTGGAGCAGAGAGCCTACGAGGAAGAGAACTGAGGCTTTGTGTTGGGATATTTGTTGTTCAGTCAAATTCATTTCTTGTTTCAAATTAAGAAGTTTCTAGCTAAAGTGCCTGGGTGACAAACGTTGTCAGCTTTGTCCACATTAAAATACACACATTAAAAGCTATGAAGACTAAACATAATAGCAGTGATTGCAGTGTTTGGATACAAACCATCAGCAGTGAAGGCACAAACTAGACATGTAATGAGATGGTTGAAATAAACATTTTACAGTCAGTGTGATATTATTCAAACACACGTTTTATAAATACATTTTAAAGCCTGGTGGGAGTCAGCATCTCTCGGCCCTCTGAGCTAAGGTTGACATAACAAGCAGGCACAACTCAGAGAGATCTGTCTCAGATCAAGATCTGACTCTTGAGATTTGTGTACTGTTTCCGTTTTGTTAAGTTTTCCTGTTGAGCTGTGTATAAAGGCCCACTGAGGGCCAAACTATCTTAAGCTATAAACACAGTGGTATTTGAAATCGGTCGTCACTGTGTGCAGCTCTTAAACATTCGAGTAAAACCTTCTGGATTCAGGTTTTGTTCTGGACTTTGGCACTGTTCCTCTGGGACTCGGATCAGGCTGGATAGACGACGCTCCTGAACAAGAATCATCATTCCAGGATTTCCAGGAAAATCAGACTGGATGGTTATGACAGGGAGTATCACATGGTGCTGAGATGTAAAGCTGTAGTGAGACTACTGGCACTTGATAAAAGACTCATGTCACGTCCACAACAGAGACCTGCCTGAACACTGTAGATGATATCATTATATACTATTCTATGATATTTCAGCTTGGACCAAACTGTGGGACAACTGGACCGACGTCCATAGAGCCATGGCCGGATCATGAGAATAATGGGAACAGGCTGGAAAAAGGCCCCACCCACCCCTCCAATACAGGAACCTCAAACTAAAACAGATGACAAAATGTCAACGTTTTTTGTCTCTCTGTAGTCATTTTTATGTCTCTTTGTGGTCATTATGCATGTCTTTCTGGTAGTTTTGCATCCCCTTGTGGGGATGTAGTCCTGAGATTTTAATATTGACAGGTGCTCATGCAAAGGCTCTGTTACTGGTTCGTGTCTCTGTCGTCATTTTGTGCCTCTTCAGTGTAATTCTCCATGTCTTTGTGACTGTTCTGTGTCTCTGTGGTAATTTTGCGTGTTAGTATGGCCATTTTGTGTGTCTTTATGGACATAATTCACGTTTTTGTGGTTGTTTTGTGTCTCTTTGGAACCGTTTTGAGTCCCCTTATGGTACTTTTGTGTCTTTTAAACGAGTTACGTGATTTTAAAACAAGAAGTAAGTCACTCGTTCAGAGCTTTTATTGCAGCCTGCCACTTAGGTCCTCCCCCTGCGGGGGTGTGACCTAACGGGGAAGGAGATCCGTGTCTCTGTACCGTTCAAATCGCTGAGCTCCTTTGCTGCGGCCCATCTAACTGTCAAGACTCAGACGGATCTCCAGACATTAACCGCTAACTGAACTTTTTCAGGTAGGAATAAAACCAAAAAAAAAAAAAAAAAAAAAACATCTGTGCAGCACTTTTTAGTCTCTGTCGTTTCAGACCTTTGGCTGAAGGTCGGACAGACAGCGACCAGCGGAACTGTGGGAAATGTCGTCAAACAAATGGGATGCGATCAGATCATGGGGTTAGAATATCAGTCCATTAGTATTGGTAACAGATTAAGCGGATACCGTGTGACAGCTGTAGAATAATTAAGGCTTAGTTACTAATTAATAAAGTTCCACTATCGCACATGTAGAAGCAGGATATCCAGCGGATAACCTTGATACGGTTTGTTTGTTTGTATGTATTTGTATGTGTGTATTCAAAGGGCCTCTGTGTAGATTCTCATGACAGCAGGTTTAACTCTGACCCACTAATTCTCATGGTGGTTTCCATTTACAGCACTTTCTGTGTTTCTCTAAACAAAGAGCCGCACAGACAGAAGCAGGAGGGCCATTTAAACGCACTGGAGATCAACAAAGAGGAGTTGCTAGATGAGCTGCTTACAGTCACTGCTTCCAATGCTTTTACTGCTTTTATTAAACAGTAATATGCCCTTTCACAAGGAGAAGAAGTATTCAGATCTTCTACTCCACTAAAATTATTAGTACCACCAAACAAGTAAAAGTCCAGCATTTTACTGCATTGTACTTGAAAAAGTATTATGCAAAATAATGTTCCAGTATAATAAGTGGTAGTGCTCTTCTGTCAATGCTACATTATTATATAATTAAATTATTATCTCTAATTAGAGCTGCAAGAATTAATTGACTTGTCTAGAAAGAATCAATTCATCGTTTTGAGTCATTCAAAGAAAGAAGATTGTCTGTTTCCAGCTTCTCAAATAAGATTTTTTTTCTAGTCTCTTAGTATTTTATGATTGATTAGTCGATATAATATATATATATATATATATAATCAAAAGTTGTAGCACTCTATTAGCAGCATTTTCATTTTGCAGCCTGTGGAGCTAATTTGATCTAACTTGTACACTGTTGGGTAGTTTTAACAGTTTTAATAGTTATTTGTCATTTTTAACTCATTATATGTTTTCTGTGTAAAATCATAATCTGCAAAGTGCTATGTAATAAATGTAGTACAGTAAAAAGTCTGATGTTTACCTTTGAAATGTTTTGTGTGGATGCATAAATTACCATAAACTAGACATATTTGCAAGACTACAAACTCTTGTCAGTTGTAGTCTTGCCGTTGAACGTACGTCAGGAAATGTTGGCAAACTCTGTGCTTCCTTTATACACATCTGAAAGTTTTCTATTTAATCTGGTGTTTGTTTTTGTGTTCTGAAGCAGCTAATACAACAAATAGTTTTATATAAAGCTAATTTATAGTAATCTTTACAGTTTTTATACTAAAATTACTGTAATTCTGTTGGGGTGAACCAAAACTACACAGTTTTTCCTTGCAAAGCTTCTTTTTGGTCATTAATCACCATTTTTCCTGCAGAACCACACCAAACTTTATTTAATTCTGATTTTGTTGCCAGTATTATACATAAGCAGGTCTAGGGTTGCTCTCATGGATAGAATCAGTTAGAATAGGAGACTAAAACGATCTTGCCTTTTTAATTTTGTTCCCAGGATGTCCAGGGAGCAGCAGACGGTGGCTTGTGCCAGGAGAGCCTTTGAAACAGGCAGGTCCAAATCTTTAGAGCACCGCATCCGCCAGCTGAAGAACCTACAGCGGTTATTCACTGAGAGACAGAAAGAGATTTCAGATGCCATCAAGAAAGATCTCAATAAGGTGAGTAGTGAGTCCAAAATAATCAACACCTGGTCTCCAGCAAGCCTGAGAGTCAGGGTTTGTTTTCAGAAAAGCAAAAACAGGGAATAAAACTAATCAGATAGTTGGAGTCTGTTGTTTCAGACATTTTGATTTCTTATACTGGTCCAAAATAGTTTTACTCTTCAGTCTTTTTGATGGCACATACTGGATTTTATTTCCACTCTTGTCCCTGGTCATAAAACATATCAAGACCTCCACAAAGGAAGGGATTAACAAAGAAACTTTGAATATGATGTGGAGTCCAGCCCAGAACTTTGGAAAGCTTTCCTAGCCTGGTTACAAATATTGTCTTGGGTTTACAAATAGACTTTAAAATGAAAACATAGTGAAAAAGAGACAAAAAAAAATTAACAGTGTTGTTGCCTTCACCCCCAGAGTGAGGTGGGGACCCAGCTGTACGAGACACTGGGTCTGGAGGGGGAGATCAGCCTGGCCATCAGGAAGCTGAAGGAGTGGGCGGCCCCTCGTCCCGTGGAGAAGAACCTGCTGACCCTCTCGGACACCGTCTACATCAAGCCGGAGCCGCTGGGAGTGGTGCTGATCATCGGGGCGTGGAACTACCCCTGGGCTGTCACCATCCAGCCGCTCATCGGAGCCATCGCCGCTGGTACTGTAGGGTGTGTGAAAGGGCAGCGTGTGTGTCTGCATGTGTGATGTAACAAGGTCAGCGTTCACATTTCTATCTGATTTTGTCGTTGTCTTCCCTTGTGATGAACTTTGAGAGAGGATCTTTCTGTGCACTCGTGATGCTCAATCTCAGTCTCAGTTCAGTTTTGAAACACTGATGCAAGGTGTGTGACCCCCAGCATTTTCATAATTACCCAAAACAGCACAAGAGGTCAAACTGCAGAGTAAATGTGATCACTCAGCCTGAGGCACCACTAAGGGTAGGGCTTAATTGCGTTTTATCAAATCCAAATAAAATCCCTTATCGAATCTTATTAGCTTTATCTTTCAACTTTTAACTCAAGGATGACAAATGGGGTTTTGTTGGCAGAGGGGGCAGGAACACTGCTGGTTTTAGTGCCAGTCTAAATAATGTCCACAGCCAGTGCCTGCAACCTGAACATGACATGAGCAGCATTATGTATGAAAAAGTGAGGGGAGATGAAAGGTTTCATTTGCGTGAACCGGTTCCAAATTCCTTGGCACCTCAAAGCCCATTCAACTGCCCAACCTGCTTTATTTTGCGTGCTTCTGATTACAGTCGGTCAAAGGCCACATGAGTGCATGTTGTTGTGTTTTCGAATATGTGAACACACGCGTCTCAACTCGATGCATTGCTCCTATCAGCGATGGCTCAAAGGGCAAGGTTAATCTCCGAATGAATCACTCTGCTCCAAGATAATGAGTGAGCTCATGAATAATTCATGTGTATCTCAAAGGCTACCATTAAATGGCCACCCTGTGCTCTAATTCAAGTGCTTTGGCTCAGCTCTGATCACTTTGTGATGCAAACCTCAGTGTGGGCTGTTTGCTTGTGACTGTTTAGCATGACACTGCAGTATTTTATCAGTCTTTTGCCTGATTCTTTATTTTCTTGAATCTTTTGTTTGTCGCTCCTCCCCAGTGATAGTTTTACATATTAGTTCTACGTAAGCTGCTGCAGGTAGACGGTTCATTTGTATTTCATTTGGATAAAACCTGTTTCGACTCATAAACACTGATGGCTGGGGAACTTAAATGAAATAAGTCATGTCAGACTGCAGCCTGTCCAGAGAGTGTTTGCACAGCATGGACTTTATCCTTTGCTCCACTGCATTATCAGACCTTACATGAATGCTTGTATCTGCTTAGTAGGTCACAAGTCTTTTCCCTTCATTGCAGGATAAAGATCACAAAAATAAAACAACTTCACCAGATTTAATAAATTACCACATCTGAAGATTATAAAGATATTTAGAGGTTCAGAAAATGTGTGTGTTATGTCATCATGCGCCACCTGCTGCCAGCTCGCTTAAAAAAAGGACGTAAGACAAACATCACAAAAAACAAAGAAAACATAAGCAACTATTGACTTATTGAAAAACAATCTACAGGACAGGTGTAATTTATCACCAGAGGAACACTGAGACCAATTTTAGCCTTTAGTTTTGCACATGATTTCAGACTGTTTTAAAACTTATGCAGCATCTGTAAACACTCTGGTTGCTCTACTTCAAATGTTGGAGTCCTCTGTCTCCATCATTATTTACATCACAACCAGTAGCTTGTCATAAAAGACTAATATTTACTGTTTAATTATTCGTTTACGGAAGAAAATGAAGGCTTTAAAACATACTTGTTACGTAATTCTACCTTTTTGTTGGCTGTCTCTTTCTATCTTGTCATTTCCGTTGCTTTTGCCATTTACCTGTGCAGGCAATGCAGCTGTGGTTAAGCCCTCTGAGGTCTGTGTTCACACTTCAAGGGTCATGGAGGAGCTGCTGCCGATTTACATCGACAAAGTAAGGATGCATCGCAAAACATCAGCACAGCGTGTATCCAGGGATTCATTAAAGTGAAACAAGACACTGTTACTGTTCATGAAATGTAATAATATTGTTGTTTGTTTAAGCAGAAAATACATAACTGATCCTGAACAGACAGAGGTTTTAGGTTTCTTGTCATGATCCACGTTACTAGCCTTTTTCTGCTGGCTCCGTCTGCACTGACACAGTACATCAGGCAAACGCTGTTCACATTTACCATGGTATATAAAGTTTACAGGGGCAGCCATGCATACAAAGGCTACTGACAGAAAAAGACTGAATGTGTGTTTCTAACCTGTGTGTCAGGAGCTTTACCCTGTAGTAACCGGAGGAGTGCCAGAGACCCAGGAGCTGTTGCGCCAGCGGTTCGATCACATCTTCTACACCGGCAACAGCATGGTGGGCAAACTGATCATGGAGGCTGCTGCCAAAAACCTGACGCCCGTCACCCTGGAGCTGGGCGGAAAGAGCCCCTGCTACATCGACAAGAACTGTGACATAAGCGTAGCCTGCAGGTCAGAACAATGCATAGCTATGTTTCATCATTTTCATTTAAATAAAATATTTTCCCATCCAGTCTCTCTTGTACTGTAGCTGTTCCCTCCTGACACCCTTCCCTTAACTCCTCCACTCTTCTATAGACGTGTCACCTGGGGAAAGTACACCAACTGTGGTCAGACCTGCATCGCCCCAGACTACATCCTGTGTGAGCCCAGCATCCAGGACCGGGTCATCGAAGAGATCAAGAAGTCCATTAAGGTACTGAAGACCTGAAAACACACCTCTAGCACTAAGGGAGGTAATGATCTATTTGTTTCATTGAAAACGTCAAAGACAAGTGATTCTGTCCTAAACATCCATTATAAAAATCCCCAAAATGACTAAGAGCAGTAACCTGTAACATCAGAACGTCTACAGACCTTCATGTTGTAACTAACTGAGTTTTAAAAGTGAAGATTTCACAGTAATGTCACTATTGCATTCTCTGCTCTGGCAGGATTTCTACACAGACAACCCAAAGACCTGCCCTGACTATGGACGCATCATCAACCAGCGCCACTACAAGAGGATAATGGCCATGTTGGACGACAGCACCATCGCCATAGGAGGAAACAATGATGAGTCAAACTGCTACATAGGTAATACAGCCACCAACCCTTCACGCTAAATAATCTTTCAGCTCTTACCTGTCCTGAGTGTGTGACTTTTCTGTGTTGTGTTTAGCGCCCACAGTGCTGCGTGACGTGAAACCAGATGCCAAGGTGATGCAGGAGGAGATATTTGGACCTCTCCTTCCCATCTTGACAGTCAGCGGTCTGGATGAAGCGATCAAGTTTATCAATAAGGGAGAGAAGCCTCTGGCCCTCTACGTCTTCACACCAGATGACAAGGTGTCTAACAATAGACGTGGGCACATATGCAGACAAGCAAAGTAGTTAACAGATGCAGACCAGAGTCATGGGCATAATGTGGATTATTTTCTTCTTCTCTCTAAAGGTGATAAAGAGGATGGTAGATGAGACCTCCAGCGGAGGACTGCTGGCCAACGACTGTCTTGTACACTATTCTGTCAGCTCTCTGCCTTTTGGAGGAGTGGGTGAGTTCACATAGCAGTGAAATGGAACTACAAAGAAGAGTTTGCCATAAGAGCTAACCCTTTCTCACTTTACGTTATTCGCACAGGAGTAGCAGCGGTGTAAATGAGTAAACATGCACATATTGTTTAGCTAAGCAAAGGAGTCACATAGGCCCTGCAGAAGGGTATTAAGGCAGCTTATACTTGTACAAAATCCTTGTTGGATGGCTGCATAGCTTTGGAAACCCCCTGCCCCCACGTGTCTCTAATGTTCGATAAGGGGGAGTCTGTGTCCAACCATTTCTGTAACTCCTGTAACTAAGGTTCAACGTCTCTCTCTAGCTCGTAACACCTTGAGAGAATGCGTTCGAATTCGACACAAACGTTCACCTATACTGAAGGAACTAATTAGATTGTCAAAGGTCAAGGTGCTAATTCTGTTAAAATACATTTAAAGGTTAACTATGCAGGGTTTTCCTAAAACACAGTTTATAAAACACAGTCCATCTTCTGCTTTTCTTGTACAGGAAACAGTGGTATGGGTTGCTATCATGGCAAGTTCAGCTTTGACCAGCTGAGTCACCTGCGTAGTTGTCTCGTCAAAAAGCTGACCATGGAGGGGGTGAACAGCATGCGATATCCACCTCACACACCCAAGAAACTTGGCTGGGCGCGCTTCTTCATCCTGAATACCGCAGACCTGGGCTGGATGGGGCGGATGGCGCTCTTAGCCGTCCTGGCTGTGGTGGCTGCCGCTGTGCTACAGGTGAGTTGTGGAGGAATAGACCAAAACATGTTTGTAGCTACAGTGCGTCTGCATTGTGGATCAAGGGGAAGCAAAGCTGAAAGAAAAAAAAAACACCATTGACACTGACACACACAGTAAAAGCTCGACCATCTTCAAGCAACAGTTTTGCCTTGTGTGTTAATGTATTAATTCTTTTTTCTGTGTTTTAAAAACCTGGGAGGCTTTGAACGTTTGTAATCACCCACCCGTCCATCTCAGCTGTTATATGCAGGACTGTTACTTTTAATGGGGCATTTTTACACTGTGGGCGAAGCTGAAGATCTCAACACATCTTCTGCTACTGCCCTCTGCAGCTGACAGAAGTGCATTCCTCATCACCTCTGTACTCGTGCACAGCACAAGATAAAAACCGGACAGGACAATACACTGCTTTACTGCACCACCAGAGGGCAAAAACGTGACGGCTTACCTTTGACATACTTTTGCAAGCAGAGTCGATGCAGAGCAAGAGAGAGATTAACTGAGAGAGTCTTAACCGGAGGATATGTTTTTTTCTTTTCCAGAAGTTTCTCCTTTGAAGACGTCCAGCTGCTTTTCAGACAACACTGACCCTCTGGACCAGAGAGAGGAAGAGATATTATTTCACCAAGATGTTTCTGCATAAATCAAATCAGCATCTGCAAGCACTACTGGAATATTCCGGCCTTGATACATTTTACATTTCAACAACAGAATCACAAGTTTCATGTAGTTCACTGTAGAGAGCAACTTATTTTCGTGACGGTAATAATTTATTCCCATCTAAGGCTCTTATATTTGTGTTTAGCATTACTATGTTCCATTTTAACCTTTTAGATCAGGTTTGTATAATAAAAAGATGTCAACATACTTTAGAATGTACAATACAGTGCAGAGATTTTGCCATTAATTCTTTTAAATGAAGAAACACAATGCCTAAAGTTGCTGTACGACTTACAGTATGAAGGTTTTTTCACTTTACTGTGAAATGCACAATACCTGTGCATTTACTATCAGCACAATCGGTGCTCACTGAAGGGCCGAGAAAATGAAGTTAAATTTAACTAACCTTGAATTTTTTTAATCATAATGAAGAAGTTTTTACTGTAATTTTTAGTTCACTTTAGTTCCACTTTAATGATTAGCCATTAACCTGACATTCAGCCTGAAGGTACTTGATCATTTCTGCCCGGTGTTCTGTTTTGTTTTGTTTACCCAGCTCGTGTCTGTCCACTGACAGCAGAGAACATGTCTGGCTCTGTCTCTGTGAATCAAACAGGATCATATGAAGGACATTTCCAAATGCCTGTAACAGATTTAAGTAATTTGTTTAATTTTTGAACAGTAGTTGCCACATGGATTGATACTGAAATAAATATATTTCTATATGTTTCAGCTCATTTTCATGGCTTATTTGTACAGTATATAATATTTATTTATTAATATTTATAATATAACTATATTTATATAGTATATACTATTCATTTATTATGTTAGAGTTTGTTTCCTACTTTGCTGTGTCGCAGCTCATACTTTTATATATGCATGTACTAATCCTCACAGTACATCTGACAGTGAATATATAAGACACTAATGTACATATATGTAAAACTGGTGGAGTTCCTGTTTAATTTTTCCATTTATGGGGTTGTGTGTGAGTTTTTAGCTGCTTGTATGAGGCTGAGGCTGCTTCCATGTTGGTCTAATACACAGGAAACTAACTGGAAATAACCACCACTATCTGATGTGCCACTAGGTGTTGTCTTTCTTCTTTCACACTCCTGACAAGATGGTGATATTTGCTGAGGGTGACTTTTTTTTTCCTTTCTCTCTTTCTTACACTAGTATACACACTAGTATACACACACACACACGCACACACCTTTTGTCATACTCTTGTAACAGTTTCCCTCCCACCCTCAGATGCTGCACAGAGTCAGTATGTGAAGGCAGCTGAACTTTAGTCTATTAGGATCTTCTCTGGTCTCTGCTGGTCCTGATCATGGGTTTTTCTCTCTACCTCCTGACTCTGTTTTCTCTTCTTTCTCAGTCCACAGGTAGGACACACACACATATACACAGACTTACTTTACACCTTTGCACACACACTGTGCTACTTTGAGAGTTTTTAACTTGAGACATCATTCTTATTTCAGCTTATCATTAAAAGTATTGTGTTGCAGAGGTTGGAGGTACTTAAAATATAATGAAGAGATTGTGGCAGCATTTCATTGGGATGGGTGACAGCTGTAATGCTTTGTGAATGTGACTTCTAACATTAAAAAACCCCTTTGCAGCTAGAGAACGTGATTAAACGCAGTGAATCTTAACAAGATAATTAACAGGAGAGAAAAGCTGAAAAAAAATATTTCTGCAGCACAAAGATTTTACATTATTTTATTATATTACTTTTCTCTAATCTTTGCTTTTTTTAATGTTAGTTATTGGCTAATTTTACTTGTTTGGGATTATATTTAAAAAATAAGGAGAAAAATATATGCAACAAGTGATGAAGGGCTTCAAGTAGGGCTGCAACAAACACTTATCTTCATTATCATTTGATCTGCTGATTTATTTCTCAATAAACTGATCTGTTGTTTGATCTATAAAATATCAGAAAGCAGTGAAAAATGCCCCTGAATGCTAGTGGAAAAAAATTTCTGCTCAACCTGACAACATAAACTGTTCACAACACAAAAAACATTTAAGTTACTATAATGTAAGACAAGGAAAAGAAGTAAATTCTCCCATTTGAGAAGCTGAAACTGTTAAATGTTTGGAATTTGTACTTGAAAAAAATAGTAAATTTGTCAAAATAATTGCAGATACTTTTTCTGTCAATTATCTAATTGTTTAATTTAAATTTAAATCGTTGCAGCTCTAGTTTCTCCAGTGGACATCATTTTGTTTTAAAGTAATTCAGTGATATTTTGGTTACAAGCAGCAAAGAATCATGAAATCAATTAGACAGCAATACATATATCTATTATTATTACCCTACCCATGTGTTATTATTATTATCTATTATTAGCTTTTGCCATCATGAGCTAGTGGTCATACCACTGCGTGTAAGACGGTAGCAGGAAACTGCCGAGCTGGGTTTAACTCGTCCACTGTGCTTTTACTGCATGTGAGTTCAGATTGTAGGTGGAAGTATGTGTTATTTCCTTTTTCATAATGCACAGTCTTGCTTTAAAGGCTAAAAACTTTGGGAGCCACTGATTTAAGGGATGAATTTCTCAAAGATGCTGGTTCATTAGAAAATAGCATGCAAGTATATGGAAAGGGGAAAAGAAATAAAGGAAAGGAATTAAAAGAAAACAAAGAAAAGCTGGTGGATTTACAGTGGCATGTCTTAGATTTGCCTTTTCTGCACTGCTCGGTTTGGCACAGGTGGATGAGCCAGGTGGAGAAAAGCCAGCCTCCACCTGTGCATTGTTCTCAGTTGGTGAGAACTGTTGGCCCCTTTCAAAGAACGGCATTGTGGGAGGCAGCGGGGTTAATCTGTGTTCCTATATTAGCTAAATGGTTCTTTATAGCGCCTTTCATTCCCACCGCGGAGTCAGACACTGGAGTTTCATTCACATCAGCAATACAATACACAAGCACAGGACCAGACTAAATGACTTCATCAGCACCTGTTGGATGGACATGGTTAGTGCTGCGGCGTAGAGGCAGTTAAGGAGCTGGATAAAGCTTTTCTGAGCCAGACATCCACTTTACACTGAAAGTAATCAGTGTAATCACAACCACTTCTGCACAACAGACAGCTGACTCGTCTGTAAGATTAAAAATCAGCCTGTATCTCTTTATCCACAACTTACTGTGATAGGTAAAGACATAATAATGTGAATCAATGAAGGACAATGGTTTTTAATTTACCCGCCTGAAGTACATTGTAAACTAAGTAAAACATTTCCATCTATTTTAATCTGCCATGTAAGTCAGTAATGAAGTCAGCACTTGTTTTTATCATATGCATCAAAACAGTGGAGGGAAAACTGCAAATTTGAACTTTTATATCATTTAACAAACTTTAACTAAAAATCATGGTAGATAATAATGCATTGTCTTTGCAAATTGAGCATATTGTATTCTGCTCAATTAAATCAGTCGCTGTGGTTTCTTTAACGCTACAAGTTCAAAGGGATACTGTGTGGAAAATGCGTTATTCCATTATTATTTTCAGCGTTTGTGTAACCTCCAGTTTGAGTGCATTAAGCTCAGTGAGTCTAACAGCAGGTCAGGAGGTCACTGAATGTGTCCTGTGACCGTAAAAGATCAGCAATTTTTCATTGGTGATGATTTTGTCATGATTTGTTTATATAACTTCAGATAATCAAATCATTTAAATTTAACTGAACACAAAAAGGCAATTGAAGGACAGGATTAGTGATGTGAGAATTAATAATTATCTTGGATTATGTGTATTTGTGTGTGAAAGAGAGAGAGAGAGAGAGAAAGTGTTGTGCCAGCTCTGACTTCTCAAAGTTCAGCTGCAGAGAACAAACACATTAGCAGATCAGCTAGTAAAACTGCAGACTGAGGAAAAAACAAAACACTGTGGCTAATAGAGCATGAATGTGAGGGCAATTAATACTAATTTATTAACTGCAGAAAGCTCGCCTGTTTGACACATGAGAGAACACGTGCAAACACACAATGTATGTCTGTGTCTGAACTGAAAGCTGAACTTTCTCTCCAGCTCAGTGGTGTTACCGGAGCCAGTACTCCTGTGATGACACATGCAGAGGTAAGACCTCATATAAAACCTTCAATAGAGACTGAGACCACCCCATGGGTCCTCTGTGTAAGCGACTAATTAGGGACCAGCAATTATGTTTTCTTGTTAGATACCTCTGGCGGCTGTAGTAATTATGAGCAGAGCAAAAGAGGATGCGGTGTAAAGAGGTTGTGTAACCATGACAACGAAGGTCCGCTAAACACAACAAAGTACTTATTTTAACCCAAACGACCATCTATTCCTAAACCTAACCAAGTCGTTTTTGTGCATAAACCTGACCAAACTGTGACCACTCCCCAAATGTAACCACATTACGTTACTGGTACGCTCCTGTGGATCGTATCCAAGGGCAGGTACAAGCAACGTATACTGTAGTTTAGGTTGGAGGACTCAACTGAAATTGAAAACTGTGACACCAGAGAACAGGGTTCACATCTGAGAGGTACTGTTGACATGCTACAGTCAGTGAAGCCCTAAGTTTGATGATGTTGTTGGTTGTTGATGCTGCTGTTTGTGCTGTTTAGACCCCAGCCACTGGGCAACTCAGTTTCCCAGCTGTGGAGGATTACGCCAGTCACCAATCAACATTGTCACCAGTAAAGTGCACGTCAACACCGCCCTGCCACCCTTCGACTTCATTGGTCACACCGACATAATCAACATTACAGTGGAAAACAAAGGACACTCAGGTAATAAAGAGCCTGCTTTATCCAGCCTAACTGACCAGACTGTTCTCTTCTCCTCCAGAATAATATTTTGCCAGATGCTGAACACCTCTGGTTTGTTAATATACTCTAAAGGTGCTTTTCCACCAAAGGTTCCAGGTACTTTAATTTCCCAGGAACTAATGTCCAGGAACTTTCCCAGGGGTAAAGAATCCTCCACTGCATTGTGATCTGTGTTTCCACTTTAGGGCCCAAAGCCCCAAGAAGATTAAGCAAATTAGTCTCCTGACATATTGAAAGCATGTCTTTCGCGTTGCCTTTCGCGACATTGGTACAAAAATGGACAACAAATCCTGGACTTCACCTTCTGTCCATTGGTCTGAAAATGTCTCTGCAGCTCCATTCTGATAATAGTCAGCCACAAGCCGTTGCTGGCTTTTAAAAATGCTGGGCGTAAGAATAACAATGCTGCAGAAAACACTATGGCACCTGACCAATTAGAGACACTAAGCGCCGCAAGCTCCACCCCAAAAGTTCCTGAAGCGTCAGTAAGAATTACCCCTCTCTGAGTAGGGACCAGGAACTTAATTTAGACCCGGGTTCCTCTGTTGGAAACACAAGTAGAGGAACTGAGGTCCTCAAAAGGTTAATTTTCCCTGGGGAAATTTGCTGCAGAGGAAACGCACTTTAACATCTCTGTTAAGAGACAGTCCCTCTTCCCCACAGCTCACTTTGTTCTGCCACAGTCGGTCCGACTGACTGGAGGAGCTCTGCCTGGTCACTACAGAGCCGCCCAGTTTCACTTCCACTGGGGAGGAAATGGGAGACCAGGATCAGAGCACACCATCGACGGAGAGAGATTCCCCATGGAGGTACATCACTGAGGAGACAACATCTAATTAGCTGCTTTGGAAAAAGTGTTGTATGGAACATTATCATTTAGTTAACCCAGAGGTCACATATTAGATTCATCCGGGGGACAGTTTATCATCTTTTTTTTTTCCATTAAAGGGGCAAAATTTTACAAACATGGTGGAAATTCAAGCACAGAGTACATCTTCAATAGTTTCTTTAAATTATTTGCATAGGGCTAGAAGCTTAAATGAAAACTCATTTGCAAAAAATTATTCAAATCCACAATGTGTGTTCTGTGTTGCACTGCGAGTAAAGATGTAATTAATAAGTTATGCAAAGGAAATTAACATTGGTTGAATGAATTCATCAGAACGAGGCTCAAACTGTGGAGTTAAAACTGTTTTGACGGGTACATGATTCAGTTAAATGAAGTGGATTATATTTTTATTTGTGTTATTGTTCTGTTAAGTTTAATTGACTTAATTTCAGCACCATGTGCTGTTGGTGCAGCACAGGGCAGAGTAGCTACAGTCTGCATGATTTTTAACAGATTTGCTAAAAAGCATGAACCACTTCTGCCTTATTTACCTTTACGACCTTTTAGCTGTACTAAAGAGGATTATTGATCAAATAGGATAAAGTGTCCAGTGCAGTTCTTAAATTGACTGACAGTTGTGCAACTATTTATTTATAATTCCTTCAATGCTACACTGAAATCAGATGGCAGTTAATATTTTGATGAAGTTCATGTTTTTAACTACAGTGCCCTATAGTATAGACTGTACTCCAGTATACTCTGACCCCCTTCTCCTCTCTCTATTCAGCTGCACATAGTCCACATTAAAGAGCCGTACGGCTCTCTGGCAGAGGCAGAACATGATATGGCGGGCATAGCTCTGCTTGCCTTCCTGTTTGAGGTAATATATTAGGATGTATGTGTCTCCATAACTCTACATTTAAAAAAATAAATAACTGCTTAGGCTTGTGTCATAATGTCGATGGTGTCCTTGCAGGAAACAACAGATGATCATCCTCATTTGGACACAGTGATAGCTGCTTTGGGTCGAGTGCAAAACAATGGTATGAGCTGGGTCATGTAAAGCATGCTTGAAGCATAAAAATATGGCAGTGAACTTTTTTATTGCATAAGGGCCTTCAGCCTGAGAATGATCCCATTTTCAATCTTTTGTTCAGTTTTACCTAATTTTTACTTTACTCTCTCACAATTCTCTTTTCTTCTCTCTGTATTAAGGCAGCAGCACCGTGATCCCAAACTTTCGACTCAGTGACATTATCCCATCTGCGAAGGATCTCCACAGTTACTACCGCTATGTGGGCTCCATGACGACTCCAGGATGTGAACAGGCTGTTGCCTGGACAGTGTTTCACAGGACCCTGTCCATCAGCAGCCGACAGGTGAGCAAGTATCACTAACTATGCAGTGTGTCCCAACTCCATACTACATACTAATTCTAAGCAAGTTTTGAGAATGCGGTGTGTTCACACTGGAGAAGTGACAAGTAAAGTATACTGAAAACCAGATGCTAAATAAGGCAGAGTTTATAGTATGCAGTACATACTGTGTAGAGATGGTATGGAGTATGGAATTGGGACACCACTATAGATTAAAGCACACCTGGGCAAACTACGGCCCGCAGGCCACACCCGGCCCTTTGTGTCTCTGTCCGGCCCGCATGAGGCCAATCATAAATTAGAATATAAATGAAAAAAATACAACTGTGTTGCTATTATTTTGAAAAGCCAAAAGCACGACGTTTTTTGTATGGATGCACGCGGTGTTTTAGTTCGCCCAGGTCTGGATTAAAGGTTCAGGGTCAGCACACTGGTAATGAACTGGTTTCCTAAACAGATCTGTGAACATTAACAGAACTTGGGCATAAATTGTAGACATGATCAAGCCTTTCAAAGGCCTTTAGATTATGCGTTTAGTTATATAACTTAGACACAATAAAAAATGTGTTGTAAAGAGATGTTTGACAAAGATGAAAAGTGTCTCTTGTAAATCTTGTTTTTAAGAGCCTGATGTTCAACACTAAAAAAGTGTTGCATCTGTCCTGATTTTTGACCTTTTGTCTTCCTCCTTCTGTATAAACTTCCTCTTTGCTCCTCAATACATTAAACTTCTTTTTATTCCTCTACTCTCCAGCTGGATGCAATTGTTAAGCAGTGTCAATTCTGGACCGGACAGCCCATGACTGACATCTTCAGACCTACGCAGCCTCTGGATGGCAGAGTTGTGTACCGCTCCAATGCCAGCACAGCCCTGACGAGCGTGATCCACTTGTGGCTCGGTGTTTTCTCAGTTGTGTTCGGGACAACGGGTCTGATACACTGACTCAGGGCATGAAAACACACGATTCAAGTGGCAAAAGCAACTATATGTATTAAGGCAACATTTTTACCTGCGTGCTAGTGAAACAACAATCTGTAATTATCTGTATGGTTATTCATTGAACAAAATGACCACTGCTTTTGCACATAAACTATGACCCGCTGAATGCATTATGACAGTGAGAGGTTTTTGTGCAAAGTCAATGTTACTTTTACTTGGCTGTTATTTTTCCACAACCGTGATGTGAGCTGACTCTGTATGATAGGTGGCAAGAAAATGTCACTTTCTACCAACACTTAGCAGTGGCACATTTTTTTACACTACAGGTTTAGTTTGCTCAGGAACTACTGAATGGTTCCCCACTAAGTCTGGTAACATCAACAACACAGCAGCTAGCATGGCTGCAAACCCTTAGTCTTGTTGCTAGTTGATGTGTGGGTCGCCTTTTCACTGATTCAGAGATCTTGACTCTGTGAACATTGTTTTTGAGTGAATGAGTAAACTGCTGAGCTCACCTCTGGATAGCACTTGGTGTCCATGTGAGTTTTAACATCCTGCTGTATGTAAGGGATAGAAAGCTTTACCTCAGCAGTCTCACATTTACCTTATTTTTGGTATCTTTGGGGGTTAATATTTTACATTATTTACAGTAACTTTAATCTCCTTTTCAATAAGAAAGAAGTGTGATGAATGAAAATGTAGAATTAGGACTTTACAATAGATTTTTTTTTCTTCCTTACAGTTACATACAAGCTAAGGGACTTTTCTTACACATTAACGGCTATTTTGCTATTTTTTTCTGTACTTGTCATGTATACTGTTCCCTGTAATGTGTTCAGATGATTGAACACAGAAGTAAGATTAGGTGGCACAGCATTTCCTAAATGTACTGTACACACGTTTATTTGTGGGACAACCAAATAGGTTCTAAATGTACATAAATACCTTTGATGCTCTGCCTGTGAAACTCTATTTGTTCTCTACTCCTGCTTATGATATGACCTTCTTTAAGTGCTTAATGTATGGCTTTGTATATAATTAACATTTTTGAAATTAAAACTGGGGAGAAATGTGCAGCCAGATTTACTATAAACACTGGGCTTTTCAGAGATAATACCAATCACTGATTTCATGTCAGCAGAATCAGAAACTGATCACTGATTTCATTCCGTTTCTTGAGCTTTCTCACCAAAAGGTTCTGTATGTTCAAAAACACCTTGCACTTTTTTTCTCTAAAATGGTCAATAGAAAGAATTTTTTCCTTGTCTTGCTTTTTTTTAGTACATTGTGTGGTGAGTTTATCAATAATGGTATATTCAGTATGTCATCATTAAATTAATTACACAACTGGAACACTGCATTTTTCACTGTTATATCTGTAACTTTGGACAGACACATAATGTTAAACCATTTCTTAGCTTTGATAAATAATCACCTCTGTCTCTTTCTTTTCTGTTCAAGAAAGCAACAACAACAAAACAGCCTTTCTGTGCCATTAAACAGCACCATCATGTGTCTCATCATGTGTGGGTCAGGCTGTAAAATCACTGTTTGACAACCATTTATTTATTTATTTTACATCGGTCAGGTCTGTTGTAACATTTAATATATGTGCATGATAATGAAATATAGGTTACATATCATCCATCTGATATGTTATTTATGTAAGTACAAAGAAGAGAGGAGAAAGTTTGGAAGGCAACATGGTTCCCAAGTCATAAATAAGTCAGTTTGACCTCAGTCTGACATTTGATACTTGTCTAAATTGTGGCAGTAAACCTGATTCAAATTTTTTAAGGTGTAATTGTGTTGAGGTCACTGTGCCTGTTTCTTAAGCCAGTTCCTCAGGTGTTCCACTTGTGCAGCGACGCTACTCTTGGCTGTGCCTCCAGGGGCGCTGTACTGCTCCACACTGCTCCTGTAGTCCCACACCGAGGATACATCACTTTCAAACAGTGGGCTAAAAGACAGAACAGAGGAGAGAAGAGAAGAGGAAGAACATTGGGAAAAATTTGTGATACAAAACAGCTGCTCAAAGAAACAGTTTGCAGGGTTTTAGGTTTTTAGGTTGAAGATGTGTATGTGTAACAAAGACAGACAGTTACCTAACAGCACTCAGGTCTTCCACAGTGAGTTGATTCAGAGCGATATTTCTGGATTCAGCCGTAAACACAGCTTTACCAGAGATACCATGGGCCTCTCTGAAGGGCATCTGCAACACAGAACACAGGTTTACACTGCAACATACAAAACATTTGTAAAACCATAAAAAATATTTTGCTGTTGTCCTGCTGCTGTCCTGTAGCTGTGCCACATGTAAATTATTTTTCATGCATCTGTTTTATTTCTCCTGTAACTGCACATTCACTCTGTTCGTTATTCACAGACCACTGATTTATACTGATTTTGAAGTGATTGAGTGACAATTTGCAAAACATTTAGGTAATATATCTACAGTATGAACTACTCACCCCCTTCCTCACGAGGTAGTAGGCCAGATCAGTTGCCAACATGTCAGGACTCAGGGCGGCTTCCATCACACTTTGGTTGATCTGGGACACAGGAGAAATGTCAGCAGAAACAAAATCATTGAAAGGCTTTGAAGTCCAGAACAGCTGATCTGAGGAAACCTGCACATATTGGACATTTTGTCTTTCTCCCTTCTAACAAACGTTCAAGGTTTCTTAAGTGTCTACTCTACTGAAAGTTTTTTGCACTAATATTTCTGGAGTAGAAAAAAGAAAGAGGTCAAGGTTATTATACAAAGTAGTTCAACATTTCGATCCACAACCACATTGTATTCTTGAGACCAAGTGGTGTTTTTTTCAAAATAACTGACAGTGACTTAAATCTCTTACCTGGAGAGTTGACATGACTCCGGTTGTCACCTGCAGCACAGCATGAACAGTATCATAGCAGTCAAACATGGCCTCCTTGTCCTCCTGGAGAAATACGGTAAACACAAAGACAGCGTGATGAAAATTTTCAGAAAAAAAAAATCTTTCCATGAAGTGAGAGTACACGCTTTCATACCTGCAGGTCTTTGTTGTAGGTGCTGGGCAGGCCCTTCAGTGTCATCATGAACCCCGCACACTGAAATTCAGACAAAGTCGAAACTTGTTTACTTCCTGAGTTTGATGAGAAAACTGCAAAGAGCCATACAACTTATAAAAGAAAGCAGTAAAGTGTGTCAAAGGTCAGAAACTCTGAGCATACTCGTCTGTTTCTGAAAGATTCATCCATAAAGTTCTGGCCAGTAAAACCTAACAACAGCAGGTAGATTTGTGATCAGAGTGATATTTTAATGCTGCAGTACCACTCAGCAATGACGCCCTGCCTTCAGTGAATCAGTTTGCTAAAGGATCATTGCATTTAAAAGAGGAAAGCTAACTAACTGCAGTGTTTGCATAGATGTCATCATTCGATTTTACAACAAGATTTTAAAGAGACATTTCCGCAAAGCTAGTTTTCTCCACATTACGCATTTGTTTTTTCCTTTTTTACATCATCTCACCAAAAGAAGGGCAGTAGGCATGAGCTCTTGAGGCACAGCAAACAGCTGACGCAACATTAACTGGCAATGAGGTCTCTTCACTAAACTAGGTAAACAGATAATATAACAGAAGTCTATCTTTAGTCTTACTCTGCCAAAGACTCGACCTGCTTTGCTCCTGATCAGCTCCAGACTGTCAGCATTCTTCTTCTGGGGCATCAGACTGCTGCCTGTGCTACACACACACACACACACACATAGGTGAGACGAAACATAGGAACAATTAGCGTCAAGTTAATATGAATGGAAGAAAATCTCTATGCAAAAAACATACATTGCAATAAATTCTTAAACAAACATATAGGTCTTATTATTGAGTTGTAAATAAGACATATGTAATTTTTGGCTCTACAAAGGTCACATTACATATATTGTAATTTATGCAATATATTAATGAATTGCTGTAATACACAACAACAACAAAATGGTGATTTATCTGTAATTTAGGAACACACAATAAAACAAACTGACCTGTAGGCATCAGACAGTGTGATGAAGGAGAACTCTTTAGTGCTGTACAACATCAGGTCCTCAGCCATCTTACTGAGGTGGGTCAAACACAACGAAGACCAGAACAAGAACTCCACTAAAGAAACACACACAGGCAAACATGAAACTTAGAGAACACAGAAAAAGGCTGTTTCATTTTAATGTTTTTTCATTGTTCTCATCCATCTATGTGTGACAGCTGGCTGATGGGGTTTACGTACCAACAAAGTCTCTTTGGCCCGTGGCATCCATACTGTTTATACTGATGCCATCAAACGCCAACTCTGTAGATCCAGAGGAGGAGAAATGGATTTTTTTGGCCACTTGGGGGCAGTGGAAACAAGTTGTGAACATAGCATACACATATAACCTTTTCATTTATGGTTAACTTGTTAGCAAACTGTGGCTTATTCACACACTAAGCAGTGACAGCGTTAGCGTTTAGCTTTCATTTGCAGACGTGTGAAACCTACAAAATCCAGCAGAGCAGCAAATGCAGCTGATAAATCTATACTACACTACACAGTGTTTTCACTGTCATATGATGTCTTGTTATTGTAAACTATCAGTTATGGTCGCTTTAAAAATCCATATTTCATAAATAAACATGACACAGGTGAAAGATAACACAAGTGCTCTCTAACACTTTAGGCAATACGGTAACAGCCTGGTTATTCTTTAGCTAGGTGGCCAAACCTTTCTGCAGTAGCTCCCTGTCGATGTCAAGTGGTGTTCCGGCAATGGCACCGCTGAAAACAGTGTGAAACATTCTTATTAACTGATCATGGCTGTGTGTGAAAATGCTTGTCAGACAGTGAAAGTGTGTTCAGTGCGTACCTGCCGAGAGGTAAGACATTAACTCTTTTCTTGATCTCCTGAAGTCGATCCACATCTCTGCTCAGAGCAACAGCATGACTGAGGAGTGGAAAAAGAAACAAGTCTGACGTGAACAACACACCATCTAATATAAAAGGTGGGAGCCATGCACTGTATAGTATGTTTTGCTTTATAAAGGTTACCTTAGAATCCAGTGGCTCCATCTTATTGGTTGAGCTCTTTGCATGTGGGTATAACCAGGAAACAGGACGTCAATTTCTCTGGGGTTCACAAAGAGGATACAGAAGACACCACAGGGCAAGTTTAAGAAACCACAGTTACAAATAGGTATGGTTGTGTGTGCCAGTGTGTGTTTAGCTTACGCTCCAGCCCGCTCCACCATGGTAGATATCAGCTGTAGAGCATTTTCCGTAAGGGTTGAGATGGCATCTCGCAGCCACAGCCTCATGTCAGTCACCACCTGGATAACCAAGACACACACACATCACAAGCAATACAGAGGCAACTCCAAATAACAATTCAGCCCTTATAGTTTATATCTTGTTAAGACCAACCTGGTCATTCCTGCTCCTACCAGTGTGCAGCTTCCCAGCAGGTGCACCGATCAGCTCCTGAGAAAACAGGCAGTCACAGGACTATGAAATCTCTCATCACAGTCATCACCAAGCCTTCAGGGTTAGAGGAAAACACTGTGGTATTAACACGAGCAGGACAGTACAGATGGTATTAGCTCAAAATAGTTTCCATATTTGTGTTATAAAAGAACATGTGAACTAGTGCAACCGTGCAATGCAAAAATGTGTTTCATTGATGTGTTTTCAATAGGACAACAATGGAGATACATCAGGCTTTGGCTACTTAGACAATACATGTTTGTAGATGTCAACTTAGTATGGCAGGTTTGGATAATAAGATAATGATATTTTATTTTTACACATGACTCCACTGTCCAGAACCTATAATCCACTTTGAATTATATATCCAGATTATGCACAGCTGCCCTTAATTACACACTGGGTTGGCCTTATTTTCACCTAGTCTGCCTCCTTACTAAGAGGCCTTGCAGACAGAAATGTCCCGTGTCACAAAAAACTAGATATATAACAAACCCAAACTATGATATAGGTGATGTATATGATATATCATCATGTGAATTATACTTTCACTCATTTATTGAGTTAAGAAGGCAAAACAAGCTGAACCCCACCTTTAGCCTGCGCTCATTGGCAGTATGAATGTCTTCATCTCCAGGTTTGATTACAAAAACACCTTTAGACCACTCTTCAGAAATCTGAAAAGAAAAAAAAAAGCACATTATCACTTAATACCAGCCTCAAAAGAGCTGCCCTATCTTTTCCTGCCCTATCTTTTCACTTCAAAATTCTGAGATGCAGGGTATGATTCAGACATCTAGAACTGAATAAGCCAGCTTCATACATTATATATTATATATATATATTATATGAAAATGTTTCTAGACACCTGCCTGTCTGAGATCTTTAAATAAACAGCTGGCCATGAGCCATACATGTTGATCTTTACCTCACATCATCTACACGATTAAGTGTTTTTCAGTTGTGTTGATTACCCAATGACACATTCTCTGCACAAAGCAAAACATCAGATTAAGGGGGGCACCCTGAAAACTGACCTGGCTGTGTGGGTAAAAGAATTACTGAAGCTGTTTGGCAGCTGACACCTGTCACATGATTATACTATTGTATACCACACATTCAGCATAGTGCAGAGGAATCCTGCTCAATGGCACATTTTCAGCTGTCATCTATTAACCAGCATCTACAGGACAGGGCAGGAGACACATATCCATCATCCAGCAGGAGTGTGTCCACTTGCATAATCATACAGCTGCAGAAGTGTCTGTCCTTATGTTAATTGGTCTACTTTCCCTGAAGCTGAGTGCAGCTGTGTGTGTGTGAGAAAGAGAGAGTTAACCTGATCCATCCCATGTAAAATCTGGTTCATCTCATCCGTGGTGACCAGCTTTGCCTTCTCCAGAGCTTTCACATAAGCTTTGCTCCCTCGGATGTCAGCATCCCACATCCTCTGGTCATAAGCGATGGATGCATTGAACTTCTCCATGATAGGATCGGTGTCTCCCACGAAACGACCTCCCCAAAGTTTACTTCCCTGGGGCAAAAAAACAGAGGGGCAAAATGTGCGTACATGACTACACTGAGGTCAGCCAATACACATTTACCCTGCGAAATACAGTGCTGACTGTTTTTATATTTGTCTGTTAACAGGGGAGAGCAGATCTCAGTTTGACAGTTTGCTTTGTTAGCGTCCAGCTGGGCTTTAAAACAACAACCACAACAACAACAACAACACACCGTTACCGGGGGTCAGGGCTCAGAAAGCTCAGCGTCAACCTTACCTCTGCACTGGCCATATTTATCGACGTTTGTCCGGTGAAATGTTTTGGCCGTTAAATGCCGACGGTCAGAATTAAATACCGGAGCTCCCGGCCGTGCGGCAACAACGAGGCAATTACAACCGTTGCTGTCACTTTAAAACACGTCACCGAAGACGTTGCAAGCTTCGTTTCGTGTTACGTAATACGCAACGCGGTACGTGTCGGTTTCGGCGGGAAAAAGGAAAACGTTGCTCGTGAAGGTTTTTTTTTTGTAGACGACTGGACGTTTCCCTAACTTTCCTTTATCCAGCCCTTTAATGTGGCAAAGCAAAGGTTTTATTGAAATAAAGGTCAGCACAATGGCGTCAGAAAACTCTTTGTTTAGTTCCCCCATATAAGTCATATTCATTTAGCTTAGCTGGAGTTAGTTATATTTTTCTCCTGGCCAAGTGAAGAAACATATCAATACTCCCGCCAAAACAGTGCACCAATGACCGAGCTCCATTCTTACCGTGTACGCAGGCGCAAACAGCGCACCAATGAACGAACTCCATATTCCCAGGTATACTATTCGTCGCTACTGAAGTGGCTCGGAAGAAGACCTTGGCGCGTACGTCAAACCAGGATCCAGTGCAAGTTGTCCGTGTTAAGTTTTTGGTAAGTTGTTCGATCAAAAACTACTTTAACCAGCTAAAGAAGCCATAGGGATGATTAACTGTAGTTTATCGAGTCGGTTAATACCTAAATGATAATAAATAAATAAATAAAGATGAGTTGATAAAGCATTTATAGGTAGCTATAGAAGGGAAAACAATACATTTCGCAAAAACTTGAATATTGTTTTATAAATTTAATCATCAAGCGTGAGGGAGGGGTTTCCTTTGTTCCCGCATTCGTCTTGCATAACTTTCTAGCACCTGAGACTGGATGCGGAAGCGGAGTAGCATAGAAGTGCTGTGTTTTAAGATTGAATGTGAGTTATCCTTCGTTAATGTGTTTACTTCTTGTTAGTTTTGCCTTTCTTAGTGATATAGTTAGGTACTGTTATGAGGTTTGTAGTGTAACGTGTTTGTCGGGGTTTACTACCTGTCCTGCTGACCTGCTGCTACTTCCCTTACATCTATTAGCTTAAGTTTGATTGTTTCAGTTTCGTTTTGTCACATTAAAGTGAGTTTTGTTTTTAGTAAAGTGAACCAAAATAAACGTCATACTGATTTGAATACACCAAATCAGTGGCTGTCTAACTCTTTCTGGCATTGCCCCATTTCGAAGCCCAAAAAAAGTTCACGCCCCCCACCCATCAGTTTTATCAGTCATTAAAAATGATTGATAGTGTGTTTGTTAGTGTTTGAGACCCACATCACGAAATGGTGATTTCTTGTGTATTGCAAGTTGTTCGAAAATAATCCTATTTCTTTTCCTTTTCCTGTAGGTAAGATAGTTAATCACCTCCTTTCAGCGTTGTGAGAATTCAGCTGGAAACCCCACATTAACTATGGAACCCATGCTGAAAACCAAAAATGAGGAACCAGTGGACGAAACTGTCAAGGTACGGATTTTCTCCTGTGTAATGAAATGTGATTCGAGTTCAAATGCATGTATATAACCTTTACCACAACATTTTGATTACGTATTTACATTTAAATTTCATCTAGCTTTGCATCTCTTATCAAGGAAGTAAATGAAAAAAGTTTTAAGGATGCATTTCATAATACATTAGGATTAATAACATTTATGTCTCTTCTCTCAAGAATGAAACAGACAGCCACGGGGAGAGCAGTCAACCCCATAGTTCACAACATGCTGCAAAGGTTTGTCTTATTTTTAAACTATAGAGGAAATACACAGGGACTTAATTTTCTTTTCAAAATTTATTGATTTTTGTTGGATGGTTTCCTTAACTTTGGGAGAACATGATAAAATTGATTTAGCATGTGTCAGTATGTATTTTTGTTTTACTCCAGTCATAATTTTGAGAAACATGAGAAGTGTGGGATTGCTTTAAAGACATTACAATTGTTTTTCTGTAAATGAATTAAATGAGACTTAACTGTCTTTCATTCCTAGAAAGAGGAGCCACATCCAACCCATTCTTTCGTGTGGTGCTTAAATGGCAAGGGACCCACATCTGTTACCTGCAACAAAACTGGAACTGTTGAGGACTCCCTGAGAATAAGTTCACAGTTTAGAAAAATTGCAGAAAAGAACAAAGGCAAAGAACTTGTCATTTTAAGAGATGGGAAAGCTATCAGTTCACACTTTCCATGCAGCTTAATTAAAAATGAGCGTTTAACTGTCAAGTATGTTAAAACTGAAAACAAGTCAAAGCAAACAGGTCGTGGCTTTGTTCGTCCCAGCAGACAGGGGTCATCTGATGAGCTTGTGATATTTAATGTGCTGGCACATGGAGGTCAAGATGTAGTGAAAATCATGACAAACCCAAAACTAAAGAAGGTCACTCAGGAAATTACAGTTTATGCATACAAAGGGGAAAGAGTGAAGCAAGCTTTAAGGAGAGATGGTCGATTTCTGGATATCATATTCAAAAAGAACTGTGTGCTCTCTCACACAGTCACTGAAGTAACCACGGAAATGTCCAGTCTCGTTGATGATCTTGATGGTGAAACAAGATCATACAACTCAGTAAGTCCAGTCCACCAGATAGTCAGCCTGGTAGTCTTGATGATGCTTACATGATGCCAAGTGAGACTCAGAGATCTGACTTTGATGAAAAGCAAGATCCTTCACAGGAGCCCACAACAACCGGGTCAGTGAATGACAGCACAGTAAAAGAGCTTAATGGTAATACAGCACCAGAAAAAATGTTACGGGAAATAACTGATTCGAAAAGAATGCAGAATCACTTATCTTCACAGTTCCAGCGTTCAGTGAAAGGGATGAAAGATGTTTTTAAGCTTTCTCGTATCCAGAACCTCTTGCGTGTGGAATATGGAAAGAATGCTCAGACATGCACGGAAGTGAAAACAATGAGGAAACTGATGGACCTTAGTAATTCAGTTTGTCACGTGAGAATAAATGGAAGTCCCAGTGGAAGTGGCTTTCTCCTATTTGATAATTTTGTCCTCACAAATTGTCATGTACTTAAAGACAGTTTTGATGAGAAAACAGGGCAGCTTTATGTCAAGGCCACTGTCCATTTCTCTTATGAAAGTCTAGAAGAGATTGAGGGAGGACAAGAGTTAGGATCAGAAGTTGAGGTGGAAGAGGTCACTAGCTTTGAATATTGTTCAGATCCATCAGGAACCATGTATGACTGGGCTTTGTTGAGGCTCAGGGCTAATCAGAAATTGCCTGATGGCCTGTTAAAACACTTTGGATTCCTTCCCCAAAGTGGTGGAATTTGCGTTATTGGGCATCCTGATGGTGGTCTGAAAAAATAGATGCATGCACGATTATTCCGTCTGATAACTATAACCGGGTTGTGGCGAAACATTACCATGAAAATCAAGATAACATTCACTTGATTACTCACCGTTTCTTTGAACGTGTGGCGGAAGATCTTCGACAGAACAGACAGGTCCTGACTTACGAGTCTTGTTTTTATTTTGGGTCATCTGGCTCTCCTGTCTTTGATAAGAACTGCAAAGTTGTTGCAATGCATTCAGGGGGATATGCCTACCAGAATGCAAGGGGCCAGAAACAGAGCGTCATAGAGTACGGCTACCCTTTGTCCAACATTCTCCAGCTGGTGATGGCAAGAAAGTTAGATGTGTTTGAGACATTCATCAGTTTTGCACACAAGCAAGACATAATAAACATTGTGACGAAACTGGTTGAGGGCAGAAACCTCACACAATTTAAAGAGGCAGTCAGCAGTTTAGAGGCCACACCTGACAACAGTTTGAAGATGTTCTTTCAATTCTTCTCTCAGAAAGAGGAACCCATCCCAATGGAGCAGATGTAAATGTACACTCACTGTTCCCATACTACACACCATGCTAGACAAGCAGTTTCGGCAGTGAGCAACAAAGGCAGTCATGTCTGTTTTCATATATCAGGTATATGTATATGTTGTTTTATGTAATCGTAATCAGGTTTTGGATTAAGGGAGGTCTGTTTTTTCATTGTTATTTTTATTTGATTTTTTTTTTCATCTTATTTTTTAAACTCTCAATTATCAATAAGCCACAAATACCTTTTATCAGTCTGGCTCTCATTTCTTCCTTTTTACTGTGTCTTTGGAGTTTGAGATTTTGGTTTTATTTTTTAATGTTTAACATTTAAAAGCAATTGTGTGATACAGGATATTGCATGTTGTTGTACTATATCTATTGTGTTGATTATTGTTTTGAAAAGGTGTCTTGAAATGAGAACTGGAATTCCAAAGGACCTTATCTGGTTTAAACTAGGTCTTTCTTTCATACTCTGTAAGAAATTAAGAATGATGATTGTTTGATGTTCAGTAAGTGCTTTTTTTGTGTTTCGAATTTGGTTATCTCATGTATTCTTTTATCAACATTATAAATGTTTGTATTAGATCAAATTTTGAGTTAAACTTACAGAATCTGTTGAATATCTCTGACACTGACTTTCTACACTTTTATGACAGTTGATAGTGATAGTGCTTGAAACTAAACACTTTGATGTTGTTTGTAAGTTATCATGAAATACAGGAACAGAACTTGATGTTAAAATCCTATATCTGTAATGCAAGTTATGCATGTGTGTAATGTGATTAAAACTATGGATACTAAAGTAAACTGCAGTGGAAGGTTTGTATGATATAATTAACAAATTTTTACAGCAAAGTTGCATTTGGATTTTAATTTTTGGTCACCAGACAGATGAATGCAGAAACAAATAGGTAACAAGACTGAAAATCACTTGTGTTAAAGGACTTTGTCAGACAACCAGTTCACTTTCATCTGTTAAGGATAGATTTGAGACAATGAAGGAATCACAACTGCCAAAGGATCCCTAGACGAAATGACTTAGATCTGTTTGTCAAGCTCCAAACACTCCACACACCTTGAAATACAGGATTTCTTTCTTCATGGTTCCAGCTTTGTGTTTTTCTGTAGTGAGTCTGATTGAACAGCAGGTGGAGATATTTTCACAGCTTGATGCTTTATATACCCGTTAGCTTCCACAACGTGATTGTCATGTATTGCCTGTGATCCACATCAAAGAATGAACGGCAATTATTCATTATAAACAGCATTTTATTATCTTTATCATTGTTTTCCTCTGTAAAAAGAATAAGAGCAAGATCATTTAAAACCGGCGGAACGTTTCACCCAGAGTCAATTTTCTACACGGACAGTTTTGTTTAACCGAACCAAAACCGAGGGCCTGGCAAAATGGAAGTGTAAGGTTTCTCTTAATTGGTTATTAAGTTTATGTTTTTTAACAGTCAGTTTATCTATTGGCAGTTGTATAGTGTTTATTTCAACTGTAGACTAATAATGTGGTTAAAGTTAAACACTTTGACTTCAGCTTTTCGGAAACGGGAGCGTAACGACACAGCTGGTTTTACACGTATTTTCGAGTCTCTGATTGAAAAATACTTGGTCTAGTTTCTCAGATGTGAGGATTTACTTATTTTCTGTGTTACTGGTAATTGGCATAAGAAATCTTTGGGGTTTGGACCCATTTTACACAATAATGGAAAAACGAAAGTTTGTGTTGTGATCTACAATTTTTTTTTAATATATCAAAATTGACCTTTGAGAAGAGATTATTTGGTTACATATACATTTTCTCAAACATGTGCATAAATATTTTTTTCCTTCTTTTCAGGAAAAACGCCAACGCTGCTATGCTCAGTAACTATGAAGTAAGTTCATGCGTTCTGTCTCACTGTTTAAACTTAAAATCTCCATTAAAGAGAGTAAGGTATTTTAGTGTCATTTCATATTTGTCTGTCTGTTTCTCAGGTGTTCAAACTCCTGACAGACCTGAAGGAACAAAGGAAGGACAGCGGGAGGAGCAAGCACAGCACTGGGCAGCAGAACTTAAACACCATCATGTATGAGGTCGGCTCACGTCCTCTCCTTCTCCTGACTGACTTTAACCTGCTGGGTTTGCCTGTGGCGTTGCATTTACACTCTGATAAACGCTTGCCCACAGTTTCCTCTGCATCTCCCCACAGACGCTGAAGTACCTGTCGAAGATGCCCTGCAGCAGACAGAGTCCAGAGATCGTCAAAGAGTTCCTCACCACCATGATGCCCCACAAACTCACAAAGTCAGTAAGATCACAGAAAGGCTTAGTTTTCATTTTGTATTTACAAAAACAAAAGATATACACATATATAGAATGTAAAGATATATAGACACATATGCTGTATTTGTGCACTGTTATATATACCATATACACACTGATGATATTTTTTTCCGCCCAATTTCATCAGGGCTGAGAAACTGCAGCTCCTCAACCACCGACCACAGACAGCAGTGGAAATTCAGCTGGTAAGTGTAGAAAATGAAAGAATATGTTATGATCTGTTTTTGAGGATTTCAGTCTTCAGTAAGTGGGGCTGAGAGTCACATAATGGTAGGCAAATACTGAGAAATGGACTAGTAAACTGTCAATTTTGTGTTTGTTTTTTCATAGGACTTTTTTGACACTAAGAAAACTATAGAATAACACCAGCCCCGCTCTCTTTTGTCTTTTTAAGACTGTAATAAATCTGTTTAGTTGTAACTCTATAGGCCAAGTTGTATGGAGCCATAAAATGTACTGTTGTGCAAATGGCTCTATTGATTCAATTACTGTAGGTCACTCATTGGTGGGACATTTAAAGTGTCTGAATCTGTGTCACTGATTTTATCATGGACATGCAGCTCACCGTAAAACGTGACATTTACAGCTAAAATCATATACATATAAAATCATGTGACACCACTGAGAGCTCCAGGACAGCTGCTAAAAGGAGCTTGGGGCGAGATTGCTTGGTTGATTGCAGATAAATTTATTTAACACATATAAAGCAAGGCAAATCAATGTGACTAGCATCTTATGTGTCACACCAAAGCACTTTATAGAAGGCAATGCAGTGCATCAGAACATATATTAAAGAGGAAAAGAAAATCAATTGTAAACTTAAAGCTGTAACGACAACAATGAGGCATCATCACCTTTTAAGCTTGTATGACAAACTGTTGCTTTTTTACACGGATTTACAAGGATTCTTCAAAGGTACAAAAAGGTTTGTATTGACAGACACATATTTTTAAATGGTTTTAATTTTCTTTTTGTGTTCAGATGGTAGAAGAGAGTGAAGAGCGTTTATCGGAGGAGCAGATTGAGGAGTTGATCCAGACGGTTGCAGCCGTCCTACCCGGCGACCCTGAACAGGAAAACGCAGCTCCAGCAGAAGCAGAGATGGATGAAGGCGGTGAACAGCCATGACACAGCGACAGGCCAGAAATGACCCACTAGGTGAAGAACTGGAGAGACGTTCTGGTTGCTTTTACCTGTGCCGTTTTGCATCACTGCTTCAACTGAGCAACTTGCTGACAGAAAGGATGCACAGTGGCTGCCTGGCCATGACTAAATGGACCTCATTACCTCTGAAACACATGAAATGATTCACATTAAGGTGAATCACTGAATGAATGGAAGAAAATAAGCACACTGTGGTTTACATTTATGTGTGTGCATACAGCTGGATTCAGATCAGACATTCACACACTTTTGTAAGCACAGGTTTTTGGACAGTGAGTCACACGTAGACTTGTTTTGCACCTGACTCATCTAATTTGTGTTTCACATCAGATAATGTTCATGCAGAGACAGTCTGCTATTAACCTGTTATATTTTTTGGTTTCTGACTTAAGGTTAATTGCCTGTTTCTACCATGGAACATAGAAATAAGGCATGTGTTGCTTTGTGATTTCCAAAGCTGTAATGTATGCCAGTCATGCAATTAAACTTGTATTGGTCAGACAGTGTTATCAGAGTGGCTGTGTAATAACAAACAGAGTTGACAGTAGGGACCAAGAAGTGATCTTTGTCTCTTATAGATGAGTAGAAATGTTACCCTTTTTAAACATGCTGACCCTTTTCCTCTGTTAACAAAATGAAACCTAACAGCTGAAATGTGTCTGCAGCGTTTTGTCACTTTGAATGACATGGTCAGGAAGCAGGGGAGTTAACTCTACATTTCCCTTTCAAAAAAAGGCTGTAGACGTTTTCTGAACATTGATGTGCTAAAAGAACATCTCAAAGAGACTGTGAAGAGCTGGTCCTAAATTAGGGCTGTAATCTGAAACACATTTGATAGTGGTGCCACCTTCAGCTACAGAAGACATCTTCAGTGTATCCTTTCTGTGCCGTACAGTAGGTCAGTTAATTCAACACAAAGATAGAAAGCACCCGTGGGATGCCATAAACTCAGTGTATTGGTCATTCAGTTTTCTGTCAATTTAGTTATTTTAGGAGCCTGTCTGAGGACTATACTGGTAATCAGTAGTGGTAGTAATTAGTTAATCATCCTGACATAGTATTATTGTAGTCATTTAGTTCAACACACATTTTTTTTCAGTTGCTGGTTAGTCACAGATTCAGATATTTCACAGGAAATAAACTGTAGACTGTAGACTGTATACATAAACCCACAAAGTCTTCAACTGCAGGGTCTGGATCATCTTGTGTTTTCTGTGCTGGGATGTTTTGAAGTAACAGAGGAAGTATGTGTTGGTTAAACTCATGTACCTATGTGTTGGGTTTCCTGTTAGTGTAGTACATCAATTTCCTGTTCTTACCTAGTACCTTGTCAGCCAAGATACAGAAGCGAAGTGAAAGTCATGGACAGTGACTTTGTACCAGCACATCTAGAAGCCCGAAGTGAGCCCCAGCCATTGGTTGGGCTTTGAAGTGAAGACACTGTAGATTGTATTATCTGATAAAGATCTTTAACACACATACCCATTCAGATATTCATACATACACAAAACCATGTGTTCATGCACAACACTTGACCTACACACAAACCTTTTTTTTTCTATGACCTATGACCTAGCATCCAGATACAATCCTTACTGTAGTGAATGGGTGACCCTGATTTTGAGTGAAATCAATGGTGCTGCTCTGAAATAACACAGTGAAGAAATGTAGTTTTGTAATACTGAAATTTTAAGATTCCTCTTTGTGCTGTGGGAACATTTGATAAGCATGTTATCATTAAGGGTAATTTATTAATTTAAAAATGATTGATTACAATCGGACGAGGGCCTTGCGAATCAAGATTAACTGATCTTGAGACCCTGTGTTGAAGAGAGTCTCTGTGTCAAAGTCTCGTTTTATGAGCTTAACTGTATAAGTTTTGTGCTTACATGTTACATAATCCTAGCAAATATGAGAACAGGTAGTCGTGCAGCATAGACACACTGTGCACGCTGCAAAGAGAGTGGGATGAGCAGGGTTAATAAACGCCCAGGAGCTCATTTTTTTTGCCCTGAGGCTGTCTCCTAGCTTAATGTGGCCATGACTTTTTCAGATTCAATCACAGTGCGTGTTCATACAGCAACAGGGATGTGCTCTCTAGTTATTCACTCCAACATTACATAAACCAAGCTAAGAGGCTTTATTATAATTTTTTAAAGTATACAGATAAACTATGTTGTAGATGAAATACCTGTAACATGGAGTCCCCTTAAGGGAAAAGCCAATAATTAATTTTTTTATTATCAAGTCAATACTGTCTTATTTCACACAAGTATTTAGACCCTTAATTTTGTTGATGGTTTTTATTGTAAATGCATAAAAGTGCCCATCAATCCACATTCAATAACTTAAAAATGACTAAAGTGAAAACACATTTTTTTTTATGTTTTGCAAATGTATTAAAATGTAGTTTTATTTATTATAATGTGACAAGCGTATGTAATTTGGTCACACAGGTCTTCCACAAGGGCCAAAAAGCATCACGAAGATCCATGTCACACTAAACGAGTTACCAAAAGCTGTCCTACAAAAAAAAGGCGGGCTTAACCTCCACTAAATCCCACACTGTGATTAAATTTCCCCTGTGGGCTTTTAACTGAGAGTATACGAATCGATGAGGTAAAGTAATTTTAGCCTCCAGTGCGAGGAAGAAGAAGAAGAAGAAAAAAAAAAAGAAAGACAACCTTGGCTTTTCACAGCGGTGGAATTGTCCTTTAACACTTCCACCAATAGGAATCGCCCAAGCAGACGCGTTTTAGAATTCAGATGAGCCATGGGCCAATCAGCGCTCAGCTTTCTTTGCCTGTCTGCGCTCGTATTTGCTGTGTGTCCCCCCCCCCCTTCTCAAAGGTGTGTAGTACGGCCCGACTTCTCACGGCTCCGAGTTACGCTAAGAGCCAGCGACCGACACGTTGTGTAATATGTGCTTTTTTCTAAAAAAAAAACAAAAAACCCCAAATACTAATTGGCGCAGACACATCCGCTGTGATCTCCGGCGGTAGATTCTCCACATGAGAGGAAACAGCGTTGTCTCTGTGGGGATAGAGGAGCTGTTCGTTTCAGCCGTCTGGATCAAGGTTCATGTGTTTTGTCTTTTTTTTTTTTTTTCCCCTTCGGATTTCGGCAGTTTCTCAGACGCTGGTGAGTGAATACCATTTTTAACGAATATGGATTTTTTTTTATAACGCGTGTGAGAAAACCTAGGGTGAAATGAATCAGTGTGTACCAGGTACAGAGGCTTAAAAAAAGGCACTGACAGGCTGTCTTGTGGTCGCTGGTCTGTCACGGTGTGTTTTGACTGATAGCAGGTCAGTCACCTGGTGCCTGCCCGCCTCCGGTGGTTTTTTTTTTTTTTTTTTTTTTTTTTGCAAACAAGACGCATCACCAAAGCCAGGCCAGATGTTTGCTGCTGCTGCTGGGCCTGCGCTTTGCAGCTGCACAATAATCCTATTTATACACAAACACTCACCACTGAGTGCGGTGGCACTGTAAAAGGTTGACCTGTTTATCACGATTCTGTCAATATGCACCTGGATCACTACACGTTTTGTGCTGCATTCAGGAAGCTGCAACTGAACATGCACCTTTAGGACACTGAATTCATTTTTGTGAGTTTTTGGATACTGAGCAGAAAGTCGCTGCAGCACAGAGAGGGTAAGAATAGCTCATACAAGAATACATGTCAAAAATGATTCATTGGAGAGCATCCATGGAAACAGGCTGCAACAATAGACAGGCTCTTCTGAACTGCCATATGTTAGTAGTTAGTGTAATGAGAAAATGTGGAAGTTGCTCTCTCACTCAGAGTTTCCCCTCTTCAGCAGGAAGTCCGCAAAGAAAAACAGTTCCATTAACAGTTAATACTGTAATGTATTAATACATTAGTCTGGGTTTAGTGAAAATGTGGGGAGTGTGAAGGAAGTCAGTGTTTCCTCTCCTGTGAAGAGAAGAACGTAACCCTGGCTTTAGGTTTCCTGACGGCCTGCAGTTCAGAGGTGTCATGTTCCTGCTTTCCAGCCTCAGCTATCGTCTGTTGACAGACTGTGATCACAGGTTGTTGTTTTCATCTTATCATTAGGCTCTTTTGTTGGCTTGTTTCTGATCACGGAACGCAGTGGCCTTTTCAAGGTCAGGTTTCGTCAGAGCAGGAACCCACCGCTAGACTATGCAAAATCCACTTATGAAAAAACAGCACATATTTTTTTCACTTCCTTGTAGTGGTGTCCAGCTAAGCAGATAGTTTTGGTTTTATTTGCAGAGGTTCTGAGATTTCTCAATTTGAGATTGTTGCCTCTTCTCCAGAACAAAGGAGGTGAAGCAAAATTTCTTTGTAGTGTTCGTGGTATTAAAATATTAAATACAAAAATTCATCAGCAACATTTCTATCTAGAAACAGTGTCTCCCTATGGAACAGTAGGCCAGCAACTAAAGATTATTTTCATGATAGATTAATCTGTTGATTATTTTATTCATCAATCGTTTCATAGTTTTGTCCATAAAATGTAAGAAATTAATAAATAAATAAAAAGCATGTTATTCATTTTATTCATCCAACAGTCCAAAACCCAAAGATATTCAGTGTATTATCATATATGATGAAGAAAAGATCAAATTTAGCAAATACTTGGTATTTTTGTTTGAAAGGCTCATCTTAAACCACTGCCCTAATTCTCTGCAAACTCCAAGTAGCTTAATCTCTGCATGAAAATGCATTAGAATTACTTGTAAAGCTCGTGGATACCACTGGACTTAGCATGGCTTAAAGCATTTAAGTATCCCAGCCAGGCCGAGATGTCCTCATTTCCAGCTGTTTTTTTTTTTTTTCTTTTTCCTTTGATGGTCAGACTGAATATTATGGGCAGGCTTCTCCAGCACAGAGAAAGGAGGTTTCCCCACGTGGCATCCAGATGTGAGTCTCCCTGCACATCCAGTATGAGCAAGAGAGAAACCGAAATACCTCTGAGACAGGGAGACAAATTCCAAATGTCCCTCTGCAAGAAGTAAAGCTGCTGTTTGAGTTGTAAATTTGTATGATTTTAGTTGTGGTGTGCTAATAAGAGGAACTGGACCTTGGCTTACGCTGACAAAACTGCTCATGTGCACATTGTAGGAGAGAAATGGGGAAGTTGCAGCATGTCTTGCTTGGTCAATAGTAATCTGACCATAAACAAATTGCTTTGCCTTTCAGTGTGGCAGAAACTGTCACTGAGAATAAAAACATGAGGAAGTTGTGATTAGTGGCCTCAGATACGCTGCCTGAGAGTGTGTCTGCGTTGCATGCCTCAGTGAAGTTTGATATGGCTTAAGAATCAGTGGCTCCCCAGAGGAAAGAATGCAGAATAGCTCTTTTGGAAACAGAAGCAGGATTAATTTCGGATCCTATGGATGTGTGTTCTTGGAAAAATAACGCAGCAGCCACCATCATGCCCTGCTGAGCTCAGTCATGCTGGACAGTGGCTAATGTTTGCAGTTACTCTTTATTGGAAATTTAAAATTGGAGGATTTATATTTTTGAAATTATGCTCAGTCTGCAGCAGGATTGTCAATCCCAGATGTTCTTGCTCAGATGTATGACATGCTCTATGTTTTAGGCACTGTAGGAATGATGGATAAGAGACATGGCTGGCTGTGGAGGGCAGCAGGCCTGGATCCTGCTCACCGACACCAGGGCTGAGGAGCTGCAGAGGAGTGAGTGGTTTCCCCAGCTCACACCTGACTGCCCCTCCTGGCCTCCGTCAGGCCTTCCTCAGCATCATCTCAGCTGTCTTTCCTGCACTCATCCATATCTGCTTGACTGTCAAGCTGGGTCTAACTGGCTTTCACTGAAATATAAGAAGTAAATCAAGTGCCCCTAAATATAATTTTATGTCCTCCTAACTCCCAAACACACCCAGCAACCATGAGGAACACCAGGTCAGGTCTTCTGCTGGGCTGCGTGCTCCTCTGCTCCGCCTCCCTTCTCTACCTGGGCATGAGCGGGATAGAGTGCCCTCCAAAAAGCCATCGGCACAGATGGATGGAGCTCAACCTGGGCTTGGCCAATCAGAGCCTATCCCTCACTGAACACTTCCCCGAAGACACACCGCTGATTTTCATCGGAGGCTTTCCCAGGAGCGGTACCACACTGATGCGTGTCATGCTTGATGCCCACAATGCCGTGCGGTGTGGGGAAGAGACCCGCGTGATTCCCCGCCTTTTGGCCATGCGTGCCACCTGGAGTCGCTCGGTGAAGGAGAAGATACGATTGGACGAGGCAGGTGTCACTGACCAGGTGTTGGATTCAGCCGTGCGAGCGTTCCTGTTGGAGGTGAGCTGGTCATTAATGATTTATCTGCTAATTTCACACATTTTAGAAGCTGGAAACAGCAAATAATTAGTTTCTACTTGAAAATGACTGAAACAATGTCAGTCATCTTATATATAAAATGACAAATCGTGGTTTTATGCAGGCTGTGACTCGGATTATTTTTCAGCTGGGCACAGGGAACAAAATGTAGTTTTTACACTGTTTTCTTATGGAGAGGGCTGCTGGCTGAAGCTTCATACTTAGTGGACAGGTACAAGAGTGTCCCATCTAACTCTCAGCACGGAAACACATGAATGTATTTCCCACAACGTCGAACTATTGCTTTAAACAAATCTGTGTAAATGTCACAGTATCTTGGGAAGTAACTAGTCTATTTTAGGTAAGATATTCATGTTCCTATTAATAATACAATAAGTTCTCATCTATATAATAAACAAGACAAGATGTTTATATTTGGTAGCGCTTGATAGCATGTGTTGTATTTCAGGTGATAGTTGGCCATGGGGAGCCTGCACCTCGTCTTTGCAACAAGGACCCGTTCGCCTTGAAGTCTCTGTCATACCTTGCGCGCATCTTCCCTAAAGCCAAATTTGTGCTCATGCTACGTGACGGGCGGGCAGCCGTCCACTCCATGATATCACGCAAGGTAGGCTGGTTTTCTTTTCTTATCAGGGCTGCAGGCAGACAAACTTTCTCACAGGCTTGTCTTTCCAAACAGCCTCTTGAGAAGTTTGTGACCAAATGAATTTCCATGTTTGCTGTCTGTCATGACAGGTCTGCTCTGTTTGTCTTATCTCTCCATTCACAGGTGACCATCTCTGGCTTCGACCTGACCAGCTACAGGGACTGTCTGACCAAGTGGAGCAGTGCGGTGGAGACCATGTTCAGCCAGTGCCAGGCAGTCGGGAAGGGCAGATGTCTGCCCGTCCGCTACGAGCACCTCGTTCTCTACCCAGAGGAGGAAATGAGGAAGTTGCTTCACTTCCTAGACCTGCAATGGGATCCGTCAGTGCTGCACCACGAAGAGCTGATTGGAAAGGCTGGTGGTGTGTCTCTGTCCAAGTGAGTATTTCCCATGTGCTTGTGCACCGTGCTTACCCCTTTGCTCTAGTGGTATCTAGACATGCAGATGGTTTCAGTTTCACATGCTGAGGTTTTGAGATATCTATCTCTGAAACTTATTTCTGGAAAGTTACTTTTAAGCTTTCAAATGTGTGTGTGCGTGCATACGCATCATCCAGCAGTCTAGCAGTCCATGTACATGTTGCATATAAAGGATTTAGAATTAAACAGATTTTATTCTCTGCATAATTATTGCTCCTGTAAATTTCCACACTGCTGGCTTTGAGGAGCAGGCGTATTTCAGAATAAAAGGTGCCATTTTTTTCAGGCATCTAAAAAAACTGTCAGTCACCTAAACCTGTTCATGGTCTGTTGCTAAGAATAAGCAGGTTTGTAAAATTGTTTGGTGAACAACGTGTTGTGTACTTTAGTAGAGATATGTTTGAATTTTGATAAACCCTCAGACAACAGGCATGAACGTTTGTTTAGCCAAATACCAAGACTAATTCCAGTTTCCAGTAACAATTATTTGTATCATCGATTAATCTGACAAATTAAAAGACTAATCATTTAACCTCTTGTTCCTTCTGGATTGGATTTCTCCATGTTTGTTGACTATGGTGCAACGTTGAAAGAGAAAGAAAGAAGCTCTTTATTTCTCAGGGACTCATACTGAAACCACTGATCTTTTAACCTGTCAACATTAGGGTTTTGAAGTCCTCTCCCCACTGCTAAGCACTTGGTGTCGGTGTGGTGGAGAATAATTAATTACTTTTTTAATTGATTTTAAAGTACTCAAACCCACACATATTTTAAGATGTTCAGTGTAAGAGATCAGCTTTAAAAACCCAACATGTGGAAAATGTGTGTGAAATGTAAACTCCTCCCAGAGCCATTAAATATTATTATTATATTGTGCTGTGGTAACTAGTGCCCGTGCATGTGAAGGACACTGTTTTAGTTTGGGATTTTTGTCAGTTAAAATTTAGCACAGGTTGTGAGGTAGATTTGAGTTTTCATGTGAAGCAGCCAAACCTTTCAGGATCAAGCAAAGCTTAGAGACTTCACTGAGTGGATATTTAGTTTGTGTTGCACCACTTATTTGTTCATGATTCAGGCAGAGCATGTCTTTGCAGGGCAGAGGGTTAGGGGTTTTAGTCGCTTAATGAGGCCACATTCTGAGAGAATTAGCACCCTTATGTTGATTAGTTATGCAATAGTTATGGCTGGTGCAATATTAGTCACACAAATATATTAGTCAAGTGGATGTGAGCACAGGTGAGTCCACCTGCTGGGCATCTCTGCTTGTTGGTCTTGCAACAGTGCCACTGTACAGGCTGCAGTTTGTTTGTTTGTTTAAGAGCTTTTCCTCTTCCATATAAAACTTGTTTGCCTCCCTGTGCAGGGTTGAGCGTTCGACCGACCAGGTGATGAAGCCGGTGAACACAGAAGCCCTCTCCAAGTGGGTGGGGCACATTCCCTCTGATGTGATGAGCGACATGGCTGAAATCGCCCCCATGCTGGCTCGCCTTGGCTACAGCCCTCACGGCAACCCCCCCAACTACACAAGGCCAGAGCCCGTGGAGTCCCCGTTCAAATACTCACAGGTGAGGCAAAGAAATGTGAGCTGATGGGTTTTTTAAAAAATGTTTTTACTTTAAAAAAATTAATTTTCAATTGAACGTGTTGAAGCACAGAGCCTGAAGAACACAAAATGTGGAACAGTTCAAATCCTTAGTCTGGACTGAATCTTCATTTTTACAAATGTCAAGATGAAACAAAGCACGACAGTTTGCAGCGCTAACGTGTGAATTGCGATCATGACTCCTCTAGATTTCCCCCTTCGGCCTTGACATTTCCAGTCATCAGTGAACACCTGTTCTACCTGTGCCTGTTCTTTCCTCAGAGCTTGAAAACAGCAGAAACTCCACACCCCAGTTAAGCGGCAGAGGAAAATGCTGTACGTCCAGCTGTTCCACACTGTGGATGCACCTTAACGACAGGCCAGCCCAGCAGTAATTACACCTCACAGGAACATTTTTAAAGTGTCCCATGTGTATTTTTGAATTCTTTGTCAGACTTGAGTGTTCATGCCTGTCCATGGGTGGAGTGTTTAAAATCTGAATTCGTTCAAGTGGTTTGGGGTTTAAGTCTCAGACCTTACGCCGTACGTGGACTACCTGCTCAGGAAAGTTCGCTGCTCCACGGTGAACGGACAGTAATACGCATCCTCACAGCTCGTACCTGACAGTATTTCAACATGTCTGTAAGTTGTTATGACTTCTCCACAAATGTGAATGTGTCTTTACACGAATCTTTGACTTACTGAGAATTCAGTCAGTGTCCATCAAACATAATGACTGTATATTTTTTAAAGATGTAAGTTTATTTTCTTAATAAATTATTTTGGTGTTGGCCATGCATTCAGGAACCTAAAAGTTGTTGATTCTGAGGGTTTTTCATTGTAACATATTTGTTGAACACAAATAAAAAGAGCCTAAATGTCACCTTTATAAAGTAGTTTATGCATTTTGTTCACCATTAATTCAGTTACATACTCCACTCCAGCAGACAGTATGTGCGTGCTTGACAGGGTCTTTGCATAATTTGTCTTTGTATCATTAGCGCCCTCTAGTGATGCAAAGACAAATTAAGCTGACTGAAAAAACATTTCAGGTTCTTATGACAGCAGTTACACTTCCTAGTTTAGCAGAAAAAATGTAGGTAGTCAAACTTGTCTTTCTCATTTTGACTTTAATGTAACTGACAAATCAAACCCTGAGACAGACTTGGACAATTACAGTTTGAAGCAGTTTTAGATTTGACCTCAAAATGAGCTACATCTGATCCAAAGTGACATTGAGGGCAAACATATGACACTGAGCTAAAATCGCCTTTGACTCCTATGTTGTGTAGAAAGCAGGAACCTGCTGTGGTGTGTTTTGTTCCTCTGTTGGTGGGTTGGGAGGGTGAGGCCACACCCTCCTGCTGCTGGGCAGAGTGAGGTGGACCGGGGTGGGCGGGCCTTCTGAACTGCACCTGATCATGTACAGGAAACACCTGGAGAACTGAGAGAGAAACACAAACGCAGGAGGTGGAGGCTGCGAAAGAAATGTGATGCAGAGACACAAGGCACATTCAGAGCTGTGCTATAATGTTTGCTATGGGATGTAATCACAGAGCATGTAAGTGAAACGCGCCACTAAAAGTATACAAGCCAGAGCTGGATGACCGACCAGGCAATACAGATGCCTTGACACTTCTACAACAGGACAATGACCCAAAGCAGACTTCAGAATCTACGTGTGTGAGACAGCCTGGATGGAGAACCAACTGACCAGCTTTCACGGAGCTGATGTTACCTGGTTGTTGAGCAGCATATATATAACAGGGTTGAGAACGGTGCTGGTCTTCGCCAGCAGGGAGGGGATTAAACTGGCGGCAGGCGGCACCATGCCTGGCCGTCCAAAGGAGGAGAGCATCGCCACAACACCGTATGGCATCCAGCACAATAGGTACCCCGTCACCATGGAAACCACCATCAGAAGGACACGGCCCTCCCTCTGCTCAACTGAGGTCCGGTTGATCCCACTGACCTGGACACACACACAAACAAACATGCACACCCACAGTGAGCAGGTGCAAGCCCTTAATGTTGGAGCCAACCGTCACACAGCACAGTGAGGTCAAAGGTCAAGCTGTGCACTCACCTGCCTCGCCACCTCTCGTACAGCCAGCAGGATCCTCCCGTAGCAGAACAACATGAGCAGCAGAGGCAGGAGCAGGCAGAAGACAAACAAACAGATGATATAGGAGCGAGATGAGGCCGAGCGCTGGTGCCACTGGACCGAGCAGGTGGTGCCAGGACCCTCCGGCCCGTAGCTGCTCCGCAACACAGGACATACAGTATCCTCTGATTTCATATCCTCTATATTAGTGTGTAACTTGTGTATGTTAAGTTCTCTGAGACAGGCTCCTGATGAAATTTAACAAATATAAATAGCCAGTATTTTTTCTCTTCCCAGGTTTAGCATAATCAGATTAAATAAATGACTGAGTGAATGATCTAATGAGTGAACCTGTGGGTCAGTATGGGGGAAGAGCAGACCTGCTCCAGCCCAGCAGCGGCGGCAGAGTCCAGACCAGTGAGTAGAGCCAGGAGGCCGCAACAGCGAGCCTGGCCCTGCGGTACTGAGAGTAGTCCGACTGGGTGCTGCGGAGCACCACCGAGTATCGCTCAAAGGACAGCAGAGAGAGGGACACCAGAGATACTATACCTGAGACAGAGAGAGAGGGAGACATGTTAACTGAACTTTTTTTCATTTTAATGCAGTAGTGTAAACTAACCTCGATCACTCACCGAAAAGTGCGTTAGAGAAACCGTACCACCGGCACCCGCGGGACCCGGTCAGCCACCTGCCGCGCACGCTGGCCGCGAAGCTGAGGGGAGTCCCAAAGATGCAGACGAGCATGTCGCTGGCGCTGATGTTGATCAGCAGCAGGCTGACCGGGGTCCGCAGTCCGGGGAACCGCGAGAACACCAGGAGCACCAGGAAGTTACTGAGGAAGCCCAGGACCAGGATGAACCCGAGGACCACGGCCGTCGCAGTGTGACCCGCACGGCTTAGCGCGCCAGCGCCGTGGTCCGACGCGGAGCTGTGCCCGGTGCTGAGGTTGCTGCTATGCTGCATGAGGGTAACAGGGCAACAGGGAAATGAATCTGCTTCACTCTGTCATGTGCAGCACAATTTTAACAGAATAATTTATGTACAATCCAAATGGACCCTCAAAGAGAAGGAAACACTCAGGAAGAAGAACAAGGAAAAGTCAGACTTAAATCAATCAAATCAATTAAAATATATAATATAGTAAAATGGTTATTTTATCCTTTTAGATATACTGACATTTGTGAAGATACTTATTTAAAATAGATTGAATCCATAAATCACAGGCTTGTGAAAAACTTGTAAAAAGCCAGAGCAGCAGGGACACCCACCCACAAAGGAAGAAGCAATCAAACAAAGATGCAGAAGGTGACGTTTTGCCATAGAGGACTATCATCAGAAACATGTTTTTGTTCTGTTGTCACTCGACTTTATACTAGACCAGATTGGAGACCTCAATAACTGAGCCAACTTATCAATAATACAAGCTGTGGTTGATTCAGAGGATGAGCCAATGAGCAGTCAGCCTGGATGAGATGCTGAGGACATAAGACTGATGAGCAATCACGCGACATTGTTGTGTGTGTTTTTTGTTGTTCTAAGTCACATCTACAGTTTATCTACTGAACATGAGAAGCTGCTTTACAAACCAAGACGTGTGGATAGAGGTAGAATTACAGTGTCATCTAGTGGCGAGTCGGGGTACAGCGCAGATGTTCTGCCCCTCCGAACTTCAGTGCTTTTACCATCAACCAAACACTATTTGCAGAAACTGGTTGGTTCTAATGCACTATTGTTATAATCCTGATAGAGTGAAGTTAATGTTTGGCACAGATTCTTCTCCTTCTTTCTCTCCTCCTTTTCCTTCCTCTCATTTTCCACTTTCTTGTTCTTCTCCTGCTCCTTCTTCAGCCTCTTTTCTGCCTTTCTTTGCTTTCTTTTCCTCCTTTTTATCTTTGCCTTGTCTTTGTCAGATTTTAGGGCCAGTTCCTGAAAAGACAGACACAGCATATATCTCAGTAAAATCTATTCCAAAGACTAAATCTGAAACTAACTCACAATCCAACAAGATATTATTCAAATCAGAATGAGCTGGTGTGGCGTACCATAAAATCAATGTTTTGCTGGATCAGGCCCATGATGTGCTCCTCCATCCTGCTCGCCTTGTTGACCCAGTCCTTCTCCATATCTCTGCTGTTTCTGCAGCTCCTCTATTTTCTTGAGGATGCCCTCCTTTTCTGCCTGCTCACATCTGAGGCCGTCCTCCAGAGTCTTGACTTTTGCCTGCCACTTAGTTTTCTTTTCCTGGATGATGTGCTTCACACTCCTCTCAAAGCTCCCCTGCAGAGCTGTAAACTTGGTGAAAAACTCCTCCTGCCTGACAGTCTACCAGCTCTGCCACTCTGCACTGAACTGGACGATAGTTTTGTGAAAGGAAAGCTCCATCTCCTTGGCCTGGTCGCACTTTGCCTTCAGCTTTTTTTTTTACCTTCTCTGTCTCAGTGTGAACGCAGATGTTTCTTCAAGGAGTTGACTTTATTCTCCTTTTCTTTGATCTTTTTGTCCATGTCCTTGCACGTGGTTTCCAACTCCTTCTGTGTGGCTCTTGCAGACTCCGCAGTCTTCACTGTCCAAGTAATTTCTGGCCATGGACAGTATTGATACCAAAGAGTCCTTCTCATCCACCATCTTCTTTTTTTCTTGCTCCCAGCTGTTTTCCTTGCTGGCAGCGTTTTCTGCTGCCAGCTCCTTGGTTTCCTTCTTTTCATCCAGAAGGGCTTGGTAGAGGGAAGGCAACATTTAATATACAATATACATTCAGCTGCTGTTTGTGTTTGAATTCTTTTTTTTTTTAACTCCAAAAGAAAAAAAAATCAGAGCAAATTACTGGAATTTAAATTAAATGTAATGAGTAATGAGTTTTCTACAATTCAAATCCAACAGACTTTCAGTCTCAGATATATTTTGTCATTCATTGACATTTCTGGGTTATCAGCACAATACTGTAAACAAACTGACACACTGAAATAAAGGGAAAGCTGTGTATTTAAGAAATAACAATCTTGTCAAGCGCAGATCTAATTACAATCCATACCAAAATGATGAAAATAGGATAGACAAAAATCAAAATTTTATTTTTCTACATTACAAAACACCTCAAACTGTCCAAATTCCTCCTCCTCAGATCAACACAGAGCTCTGCAGCAGTCCACCTTCAAGCATGATTGTCCTAATTGGCTGCCATGGGGACCAAAGATGTGCATGTAAGTGTCTAAGCATCCTCTTCATCACTTCCTGCCAGGCTGCTGTCTGTAGAGTCCATGTCCTGCTCCTGCTGCTGCTGCTCCTGCTGCTGCTGCTGCTGCTGCTGCTGCTGCTGCTGCGAGGGCTGTGGTTCTGTTTCTGGATGCTGTTCAGGCTCCGTGGTACTGGAGGGATCTTTAGGTTCTGTGGATGTGCCTGTCTCTGCTGGTTTGGTGGTGGCGTTCGGCTGGCCCCCCTTACCTTCCTCCAGGAAAGCAGACCAACCTTTCAGTCGTTCCTCTCGCTCTCGTGTCGTCTCTTCCACCTGAGCAAAAGGAATTAACATGACTTCTTACCAGAAGTAGAGCACTCCAATGATTTAGCATTGCACTGCTTAACATAGACCCTGGTTACATCTGCTCCAGAGTCACAGAACAAAATGACTCATGTGTCTCCACAGGCTGAGTGTTAGTCCTGATAATTAGTAATCTGATTTTGTGAGTAAAATCCGCAAAGTTCCCCTTTACAGTCACATCAGAACCCAACATTTCTGCCTCATCTCAGTGTTTATGTGGAGACACAAATGAAATGTGTGGCTGAAGGGAATTGTGGGTTGGAATGAGGGCATCTCAAATTATTTTTGATATTCGTATTTTGCAGTTGGTATACCTGATAGTCTGTTGTTCCATCCCAGAGCAGAGCAGACAGCTGCCTTCCTCCAAACCAGCGACCATTGAATGACTGAATGCATGCATCGGCTTGCTCAGGCTCCTTGAATGCGACTGATGCCACGCCGTCTGGGTGTCTCTGCAGCACAAACGCAACCACATGCCAGCTCTTTATTGATGCCGCTGATGGAATATACAAACCACTGTACTATGACTTTCTCAGTAATGACATTAAACTCACATCAAAGAGGATGACCTTCTTGACCTCTCCGAACTTCTCACACTCGGTCCGTAGATCTTCACGATACTCATTCAACACCAGTGGGTCTTCCTATAAAAGGCCAACACAGAGAGCACAGAGATTAATACTCACAATGGAGTGTGTGTGTGTGTGTTTGTGTGTGTGTGTGTGTGTGTGTTCCTCTGTGCACCTCAAAGTCACTGGGATGGAACATGTTCCTGATGATGACAACTTTTTCATGCCTCTTCCTCATGTCTCCTTGCTTCTCTGGCCTCCAGTCCAACTGTCTACATGGACAAAAACACACATGCACAAGACTCCAATGCTCAATTATGCATCTTCTCTTAATCCACTTCAGAACTGTAGGGAGTAGAGTTTATCATTGAGTGCAGAATGCGAGGTTAATTAAAAAGAACAGGTTGCTGAGTTTACCTCTGTTGCTGCTGCAGCCTCTTCTTATAATCTTTGCTCTTCTTCTTCTTCTTAGTGGCGTCATACTGGCCCTTAAGCTCAAACCGTGCAACTTCCACGTGGAGTTTGTAACCTCTGACCTCTGACTCGTCAATCAGGCGCATAGCCAATCCCACCGACTCCTTCTGCAGGAAAACACACACACACACACACACACACACACACACACACACACACACACACACACACACACACAGTCACTTCACTGGAATATAATGAAAATACTAATACTTCTACCGCACATTGTGTAATTCAGAGCCACGACCTAAGAGACAAAAGACTAAGAAAAGAGTGAATACTGAGGTTACTTTGAGAGTAAGAACACATTTGCTTTTGTTCCCAAACAGAGAAAAGTGCGTCCGGGTCCATGGCTGTAACAGGGCAAACACATGTGCTGGCCCTAATGGGCAGAGGGCGAATTTTTGCGATCATGTAGACCCTCACGAACAAAAGGACATGGGAAATATAAATTACGCAGCGGGACTGACTAACCTTGAGATAGCAGCAAAGGCCATCTCCCTTCAGATTTCCTTCTTTGTCCTTGTAGAGTTTGACCTTGTACTCCTCTGTGACGGGGTCCCGCATAACAATACCACATTTGGACATCAATTCAACAAACTCTTCAGTGCTAATATCAGGGGGCAGACCTTAAGAAAGGAGACCACGAGAAACAGGATAAACAGAGTCAGCTATTCATTGGACAGCTGTCTCCTAGACAATGATAAAAAACTGTTAGTGATACCAACCTGATACATAGACGTTCGTGTTTTTGTTGTCATCAATATCAAACCATCCTACATGCACAAAAAAAGGGAGAAAAGCCTTTATAAAAGATGCATTTTATAAAAACTTAAACTGAAAAATTGTAAATATAAATCTATAAAGTGCAGTACAAAACAATTTCACTGGTTTTCTCTCTCCTCTGAGGTTGTGGACGTCACTTTACCTGGCTCTGCTTTCCTCTTCTCCCCCTTCTGCTTGGGTTCTTTAGCTTGGCTCTCATGCTGGCCTGGGTTTGTCTTCTGGGTGGCATCTCTTGGTTTCTCCTTTTCTGAAGGCTTGCTTTCTGGTTCAGGGGGTGCTGGGTCAGTGCTCTTTACTGCAGCGCTGTCTACATCAGGATCTCCCTCCTGAGTGAAGCCATAGTTGGCCTGGTAGGCTGCGATGAAGTCCTCTGTTATCTAGGAAGATGAAGAAAACCTACTTCTCATTAACACGGAAACTGGCTTTAACCAGTTTTGCCACACCTCACTGGAGCTGTAACTGTTCAAAGTTAATGCTTTACAGACAAAAAAAAAACTTTCACAAGATTTTCAATCATCTTTTATCCACAGTGTTTGAATCCAAGTGCACTGGATTGTAGCTCACACATGCAGTTCGAAGACAAAGGATTTCGCTTTCCTACTAACATTTGATTTTAAGAGTGCAAAACCATGAATTCTGCTTAACAAAAATACACATTAAATGTGTCCACAGACTTAACAGGAATGGCATCTCCACAGTGACATTTGTATTTAGTACTGTCACCTGATCCCAGATTCATTCTGCTGGGAACAATCTACCTGCCATATACTTTGAAAAACTGTGCACAAGTACTGTTTTACTGTCTGTAACTCACATAATCATCAAGAATAGCAACAAGAAACCTCAGGGGTTTAGAGAACAAACATGATGTATGAAAACAAAAAACTGAGAGGTCAAGAAAAGTTCATACTTTAGGGAACCAGGCCTTCTTCTCATGGTCCCAGTCGTAAACAGTCCCGTCCTCTGGGTCGGTGTAGCTGAAGGGGTCAGACCCATCCTCGTTTCTCTGGCCGTAGAGTTCCTGCATCCGCAGCTGCTCCAAAAACTCTTTGTTGGCATTTGAGTCGCCACTCATCTGCCACAAGAGTAAGAAATGTCTAATTACCCAGGACGGCAAGTCATTTTCTGTGCGTACAAAGCAGTCAGTTGAAATATCTCTAATGGACAAGCTAAACCGCAAGAAAGGCAGTGTACACACATATACTACTACACAGACAACTTTTTTTTTAGCCTATTTAAAGATGTGATGTATTGCCTGGTCCTGACACGTGACTGCCCACAACAAATAACTTTTACAAACACGACGTTAGCCAACCAAGCACACCTTGCACTAACACCGCCCGCAACTCATGACAATTGTGTGAGCCGACCGTTTTAATTCAACAAACTGTGATTACTGCGAGGTGACAGCTTGACTCAAGGTTAGCTAACGGATTTGGACACACTAAAGCCTGCCTGTGTTCACAGGGCTGGCGTGCCGTGATTCGGCTCACATTAGGATCATTTATTGCTGCACATCTGGTAACACCTGAAGGTCTGTATTTCAGAATTTTAACTTAGTTGATGTTAGCCATCTTAGCTAGTTAGCATTACCTTCCACAAGGATAGTCCAGTCAAGCTAAAATCTGCGAAGGTAGATTCACCCCGTCTAAGGAGCCAACCACAGAACACAGTCCTGTGTTTAGAAAATGTAGCTTTTGTTTTTAATAGATTTTATTTTAAATTAGCGTTATTTCACTGCCTGCTAACGTTTTATCTCCAGTCCGCGACGACACTTGAATGAAGTACTTCCGAGGTCAGCTTTCCAAAGCGGCAGGAGTGACCCCGGGGAACGGGGCACTCGATTTATGGCACAGCTTCTACCGTTTTCTCAGCAGAAAAACTTCCAAGGAACGCAGGAAAGTCTACGCATCACAGCGAAAAAAATCAATCCGCCCGCAATTTTTCACAGAGAAAGACGAATCGAGCGCATCTCTTGAATGCGCAGAGACCGTCGCTAGCTAACCTATCTTGTACATGTAGCTAACAGGTAAGCAGCAGATCTTAGATTCGGTATGGCGGAGAGTACCGGTAACGCTAACGTGAGTCCGGCCCACCTTCCTCCGGGAGACCCGCAGCTGATCGCTATGATTGTGGAGCATCTGAAAAACCGGGGGCTTTTTGATGAGTTCCGTCGGGACTGTCTAGCCGACGTTGACACGAAGGTAGGCAGCGAACTTTGGCCAGACTTCAGGCTAATGTTTGCGGCGTTTACCAGTTAACCCGCTGTTAATTTAATTGGGGCACATTTAGCTGTGTTCTTTTGTTGTTGCTACATGAAATCCTCCATGCAAGCTACAGTGTATTTTGTTAGCGTCTGCTTTTACTGTAGTACACTTGTTTGCCAAAGCTGGGCCACCCCGGATGCATGCCCAAGCTTTTCCACGTACCACAATTGCTGTTTTCTTCTTCTTTTTTTTTTTTAATTCATGAAACACTAAGTAAACAGTCAAAGAAGGCCATTTTTTCATTTATAATGTCTGCTTGTATTTACAGCTTTTCACTCCAAAAATCAACCAAATATGTAATTTGCCCAGGGCTTTCTAAAGTTTTGCACACATCCGACTGCCTGAGTTCACATTGCTGTCACTGTCATTGCTGCCAGCCTGCCTACCAGAACCTGCGGCAGAAGGTGGACAACTTCGTCACATCGCACCTGAGCGCACAAGACTGGAACCCGTCCATCAACAAGAACCAGATGAGGAATGGACTGAGGCACAGTGTTGTTCAGTGAGTGTTACCTTTCCTTTTTGAATTTATTACACACTCCTGTATCTTTAGCCCCTCCCCACTTTTTTTTCTTTTTTCTTCTTCTTTGTAGATGTAACTCTTCTGTGTGTTGTGTTTCCTAGATCCGGTATGTTGGAGTCTGGTGTGGACAGGATCATCACGCAGGTTGTGGATCCCAAAATGAACCACACTTTCCGGCCACACATAGAAACTGCTATCCATGATTTCCTGTCAGGGGACAGGAAGGAGGAGAACGCCATAATCTCTAACTCTGCCCCATCTGAACAGACAGAACCACAGGAGGCCCCATCTGCCTCTGGCCCCAAAACCCCCTGAGGTCTGTTTTAAAAACTGAAGGACAGTCTAAGGTCAGTTTAGAAATACAGTAAAGAAAGAAGTATTTTCTCTCTTGTTGCAGGTGCACGTGCTGGTCTATGCACAGTGTTGTATGGCTATGTTAGCCTTTTGAAAGGTGTGTTTCTTGCCATGCCTAATTAAAGGATTAGAGTCAGGAGTGTTACCGCTTTCAGATTTTTCGGCATCAGGTTCTGCAGAAGGATACAGCTGGAGAAGTTGCGCTGTCACTGCAATGCATGGCACAAACCTGGCTTATTGCTTTTGAATTTTTTGAGCACTGTTTTTCATGTAATGTTTTTCATGTGTGATATCAGACAAGATTTTTATTATGTTGTGTTGTGTAATTAAGATTTTTTTCACTCAGGGTGTTTGTGTATATGTAGACATACAGTGTATAGACATTTTCCATTAATAATATGTTGGCTAACAATAATTTAAACTTTCGCGCTCTGTCTACTTCGATGCAGACTGATGAGTGAAGTCAGTGTGGCTGTTTGATTTCCAGTTTGTAGCATTAGAGATAGACGATCCTGTAGTTTACCTTAACTCATGACACATATAAAAACGGGGTGCCGGCAGGCTCTCGGAAAATCTTGAATTGAACTGTTGAAAGAAAAGTATGTAAATATGTTGTTTTCAGTATCTAGAGGTCTTCACTTTTTCATCACACCTTGCCAGGTTTCCTTTTTGTGCCTGTATTTAGTGTGTAGTGTTCACCATGCATCCTATTTCCTTTACTAAACACAGTTGACATCATGTTCCTCTCTATCTTCTTGTTTTTATTGTATCTGTTGGTACTTTTGGGCTTTTATCAATACAGATACTTACTGTAGATTTATTGTATGTAGGATAGTTGGTAAATCTGTGAAAAGATATAAGACACACAGCCATCATTTCATCTGAGTGATGGCAATAACGTTCTGTGTTTGCTGCAGTGAAAAGAGAGGAGAGTTTGTAATCACAAACCAGTACCACCAGGTGGGGTAGTTGTTCTCATTTAGGTTTTTTAAAGGCAGAATCCATCAAAAATGCACTCCAAGGTTAATATTTTAGAGACAGACGTCTTAACCTAATTCTCTGAAATGGTTTTACTGTGACAGCCTCTTAAATACATGTTCTATCTGCATATTCGAGACAGAACTATATAACGTATACAACCAGAAGTCATAACTTCACGTCATGTCAGGAAGGTGAAAGTACAGTCCAACTACTTGTGTTCATCCTGTTCAACATTTTTTTATGAAATGTGCATTGTAAGTATCGTATTGTTTGTTTATCTTAAAAAAAAAAAAAGAATTAAGCAGTTAAGCCACAGCTTATGCCCAGTTTTGTTTAGAATTAACTAACGACCAGTTTGTAGGGAAGCTTGATAAATCCAGGCTTAAACCTCAGTCAGTTTGAGTGTTTGTGTGTGTGTCACATGTTGCGTAATTTTATTGATTTAACTACTTGTTTTTGTCAGAAGACTGATCTATACATTAACACACGTGTGTGTTAGTGTGCCTGTAAATCTAACACTCTTTGTCTATGTGTGTGTGTGTGTGTGTATATTGTGTGTCGGTGCTGTGCGAAATCCCAGTCATCCTCCCACGAAGTCACAGTGGTAAGTGTTATATCAGAAATGCTGTAAAAATTGCACTGAACAAACTGAATAGATGGATAAATATATTCATCTGTAAATTAAATGGTCAAGGATTCAGTAAACCTTGACCATTTAAAGATTAATTAATTAAATAATAGTTTATATCGATTAATTGATGAAGTCATTTGTTAAACACATTTATAAATCCATGCTTTTATTGTCCAATAAGATATCAATACAGTGCTTTATAACCGTTTAAATGAGACCTGTTGTCCTCAAAGAATAATACCACTTTATTATTTACCCCTGTTGGAGCTCAAAGCATACAAAATGTTGTTGAAGAAAGTCCAGGAAACTCTGGATGATCTGTGGACTTCACCTTGAACTGTTTTCATTGGAACTACCTTTTACTGAGAAAGGAAAAAAAAAAGATTCTGTTGAGTTTCTAAAAAGCATGCAAATGAAATTACACCTCCTTTCATTACACTGGAGGTAAATTTCTAGGAACTTTGTGTGAACAGACACTTAAAACCAGCAACATCATCCTTGAAGTTGCTCAAGTTTTGCATCTTGCCATACAACCTATAGTGAATTCAACACATGAGGGCAAAAAGGCAACAAAGTGATAACAGAGATTATAAACCCAAAGGTTATGGTAATGCTTCCACCTCAGATCAATCATCACAAAGCAGATACTTGTGAATTTGATCTATATGTACACACACACACACACCGAGGGACACATGTTGTTTACAACATGATCATGTAAGAGACAAAGAGCACAAGAGGGTCCTGCATGTGTGCTGTTTGCAAAGGGGTGTCTATGTGCATTAGTGTGCCATTTTGAACATGTGAGTATGTGTCTGTTTGAGTATTTTTGTGTGTGTTCGGTGTCGGGGTGAAGGGTCATTGTGTGGGTGGTCATCAGGGTTTGTGTTAGGGAAGCTGTGGGATGTTGTTTTGAAGCGGGATGAGACGGAGAATGAGCGGGAAAGATTGTGAAAAAAAAAAAAAAAGTCCTCCAACCAATGTCCAAACATTAGCCCCTGTAAGAGTGTGTCTTCCCCAACTGGGCCCCTGTAGGAACACACACACATAAACACACCCTGTCTTTCTACCTTGACCTCCCACTGCTGCACACACACTTGTTCTCGGCCATGTTCACTGAACGCCTCTTGGATGTGGGGCAGATAAACCCAAGGAGGCAGAGGAGCGAGAGGTATGAGGTATTTGTTTGGCTCACATGGAGATGCCGATGTCATGGTGTCACATGACTGCGAACCGTCCCTTTGTGGACGTCAGGGGCCAGAGGTCATGGCCATTATGAATCAAAACAGACAACCACAACAACTAGGAAACAAGACCCCCCCTCTCCCGTTTGGACATTTTGGTTGGTTCTCACTGTTTCAAAGGACCAACTGAAGGTTTAGAATTGGTTTTAAGGCTGATGTTGGACATGGTCCTCAGAGGATGGATCCTAATGACTTTGCTTATCATCTGGATTTTCCACGTGCCACCACCATGAGGTTGGCGTTTGGTGTGGTTTTGAGTGACATGTCTCAACAGTCTTTTGATGGAAATCCATGAAATTCACTGCACACATTCATGGTGCCCAGAGGATGAATTGTTGTAACTTGGGTGATCCCCTAACTTTTTACTTTTTTTGTATAAGAACACTTCTGGTTTATTTATATAGAAAGTATGTCAGACATGATGTGGAAAAAAAGTAAGTTTATAGGAATGTAGCGCACTAACAATTTGGAAAACCTGACCCTCCTCACATACTCCTGCTCTCTCTTTCAGTCTGGGTGCTCCTGATACGTTCCTCACTGCACGTCTCCCTGCCAAGGAAGCAGCTGCTAACACTCAAACACACACACACACACACACACACACACACTGGCTGGCGGTTAATTGAGTGTGGATGTCTTGAGTGGTTGACCTTCACGTACCCCCGCAGACTCCAGAGGAACAGGAAGACCTTATAAGAACAATTTTACTTTCTGGGAGTTTATGAATGTGGGGTTTATTTTCTTGGCCAAATTCTCTCTCAGCATGCCCTTCTCTCCTCCTGCCCGTTCCCGATTTCTCGCCTCCATTCATCAATCAGTTCGAGGATAAATAATAAATAGGAAAACTGAAGCCCAGTCATCAATCAGCCAGTTTGTCCAAGTACATCAAACAGCGTTGTGATGTTGTCGCTCCTCTGTTTTTTTTTTCCTCATCAATGATAAACTTTTAGCTCCAGCTTGCTGCGCGTTCACGGGGCTGCGCCGTGATTGGTGGAGACACGAGCCCCCTTCACTCAGATCGTCGTGAGTGCGCGCCTCCCGTTCAGCCTTATATATATATCAGCCTTCATGACGCGCTTATGCTGTATAGTGGAAACCCTCTCTGCAAGGCCACACTCCTGTCGCCACAGCCCCCAAAACAAACAAACAAGACCAAAAAAAAAAAAAACCCAAAAAACAAACAAAACAAAACAACAACAAAAAAAAAAACAGCAAAGACCTGAAGCTTCAGCTGGTCGTAGACATGCCGGTGAACTTGTCCGCTTTGTTTTTTGTGTTTTTCCTGCTCCCGGCCTGTCAACAGGTGCTGACCCTGGACCCGCATGATGTCCAGGAGAAACAAGTGAGCCAGGCAAAGAGACGACTCTCTCTGCAGAGCACAGGTGAGTTCGACCTGCACGGCACGCTGCATCCACACATTTACAGTTTTTACCCACGTCGCTGAGCTGAGCCCCTGGTGATCGGATAGTGTGGGTGTCCTCCAGAAATACCGAGCTTCGATTGGCCGCTGGTTCTTTAACTGTCAGAAAATACTGAATTCAAAGCATGTGCATGGTCCCCAAGCGAGCGCGGTGTCTGCAGGGAGATTTCTCATCGTGTGTCTCAAAATGCTTTTTGACATTGAGCGTTTTTTGTTTTTTGTATTTAAATATGGCCTTTTTACATTTTATCAAATTGTGTATGAAGCTTTTTTGGACTTGCACCGGATTATATCTTTACTTTGCAGCCGCCAATAGAAAAAACAATCCTCAGTGCTTCTTTTGTTCTTCCTTTCTGTCCAGCTTTAACACTGGTGGACCTGTTGTATGTTTGGTCTGTGGAGCTGTGATATTCCCTCCGGAGATCACCTGAGTAATAAGTGTTCCGTAGGCCTGATGATGACCCACGGACTGCTTTAACATATTAATACTGGTCGTTGCACAGTAATAGGTGGGTTTCTTGTGTCCCTGCAGTAAGAGTGCAGTGAACTTATGGCACCTCATGGTAGGCTGTTATTTGTATCTTGTATACGTGGGTTTTTTTATTGCATCGTTAAAATAATGTTTCCCCTGGATGGTTTACATTCTGCGCAGCCTGTCAGTTTACGATATATCATAGGTCGGTCGTGCGTCGGTCCGTGCCGTGCCGGGTCGTGCCGGGCTGCAGAGCGCGCCTCACTGTTTGCTCTCCTGCACTGTTGGTGGCTTGTAATTCAATGCGCAGCTCCCGCGGCTCGATACTGTCCCAGCACATTCCCTCCGTACCAGCGGGGCGGTGCATGACGGCACCTCTGGCCCGGAGCTGACCTGCAGGCTGCACATCAACAGCACTAACAACGCATAGTAGCATAATAGTCCATATGCTGGTTAAAGATTAACTTAAAACGAACTAAAGACCCCCCAACAAAAAGTCATCAGACTCATGTAGCCTACTCAGGGATAGCGACCATCTCTCTCTGTTCTCAAAACTGTATTTTTTTTATTTGAAATTTGTTTTCCATCAATGATGCTGCACAGTTTCACCTCTCACTCTCCTCTGGATGATGCCTCATTCCTATTGTCCACTACAGGGTAGCCCCAAAGTCTGAACCAGTTCTATGTCAACAGCTGTTGCAGTGATATGGGGATCCTAAAATGCTTTACACAGATAGAATCAGGGGCTGTGTGAGGATTTAGTCCAGTTCAGAACAAAACCATGGCGATGTATTTTAAAAGGTTAAACTTAAATTAAATCAAACACAACAATACAAAAACACTGAACTCAGGTAATCAACTTTTCTTTTGGTTAATCTGATGCACTGTAGGCCATCCTGATGTGTGAGGTTATTCTAATGCTTATAGTGTCCTCTTAAAGGTGCAGCAGATAACAGCACAGTAGAACATATTCGGGAGACACACTCTCCTCTGATCCCTGTTTCTCTGTGTTTCTCTGTTTCCGTCTCTCTCAGTGGAGATTCAGAGTTGCCTGGTGAGTTCAGGGGATGTTGGCTGTGGGACGTTTCAGTGTTTCAACAACAACTCCTGTGAAATCCAAGGGCTGCACCACATCTGTCTCACTCTGCTGCACAACGCTGGGCGCTACGACTCACAGGTGGGAAGCAGCACGAGCTCATTTCAAACTCTTTTAAAAGGCCTCTTTTGCACTGGCTCACTGCATGAAACCATGTTCAGCAGCAACCAACTGCAGACTGTGATAAGACATATTTGGATCCATGATGTTACTTCATTTAATCCCATCAGTCATTACAGTCATTTGTGAGGGATGTTTGTTGTATAAAGAGCAGTGTATAGTTATGCATGGCACTAGTTGCAGAACAAACTGAGAGGGGAACTGAAATGAGAGAGGGAACAGCTTGTCTCCTTTACTAGAATAGAAGTGCATGAGAGAGTGATGGCAGTCTAGCGTGTCTGCAGCATGAACACGCAGAGGATGATGTTCATTAAGGATCTGTGTTATTTTCTTGTAATTCATACTTACATACATAAATATGTACTAGGGTCATGCAGTCTACGGCTGCATGACCCAGGCAAAAAGTCAGTGTTTATTACATTTATTAAGCAGTAAAGTCACAGAGATTTTCAGCTTGTTGTGAGGTTCCTCTGTCCCCAGGAGGCCAAAAAAAAAATTTTTTTTTAAATCCATTAACGCAGCGTTAATAGAAGCAGTTACATTACATTAACAGTTTTTTTTTTGTCAGTGCTCACATAACATGTAGGAGAAGAGAGCTGCTGTCTGTTGTAATCATCCCTCCTCTCCATACTGGCTGCGGTCTGGATCGTCTCTTATTTTATTACAGCAACTAATAACTGTCTCAACGTACAGTACATACAGCACATGTGTGTTAAATCAAGATGAACTTGAAAAGAACAGTGGAGAGACATAGGAATGGGCAGAATCGGGGAAGCTGACACACACAGATTTGGCATCCTAACTGCTCAGAACATGCAGCTTTGCTAAACGAGCCATCAGAAGCGTCCCACTGATTCCTCCTGTCTCTCTCCTCCTCCTCCTCTTCTTAGGGCAAGTCATATGTGAAGGATGCGTTGCGGTGCATGGCGCTGGGACTTCGACAGCGCTTTAGCTGTGTGAGCCGCCGGTGCTCAGCAGTAAAAGAGATGGTGTTCTCGCTCCAGAGAGAGTGCTACTCCAAACACCAGCTATGCCTGGCGCTACGGGACCACATGGACACCACGGGCAACCTGGTCCAGTTCCACTTGATGTTTCCTCCGGGGTGAGAGAGACACACACACATTAACAAATAACCAGCAAGCTTTAATCACCGCCTAAAAAATAACAAAATGTTGTGTGTGTGTGTGTGTGTGTACATTTCTTACCAGACCGTATGTGGAGCTGGTGAATTTCCTGTTGAAGTGTGGAGACGAGGTCAGGTCGTGGGTCGGCCGGCGGCTGCGTGGGCAGTGCGAGCAGCAGTGGGGTGCGCTGTGCAGAAGCTTTGGCAACACTTGTTCTCTCAGCCAAACGGACTCTCCACAGAACACCATCACTGCACCACCCACCGTGCCCTGGCCTGTAACTGCTCTGGGACCCGCACAGCAGCCAACCAGAGCAGCCGAACCAGACGACATGAGTGGGCTCAATCAAAACGACAACGCGACCGAACCTGTTTTCCCCGTGTCTGAGAAAACTAATGTTACTGCTTCATAGAACGACAAGCGAGACAGGTAGCTATGCAGGAAGAGGTGCAGACAGGGTACACAGAGATACAAAGATGGTGCACTTATTACTAATATAGTAGCGGCAGAATGAGTAAAAGTAATGGTAGTAGCATCAGCAGTAGTTTTTATCAGAGTAGTCAGTGTAGTATTGCTGGTGAAAGCAATGCAACATAACTTATTTAATCCGTTGGGTATTTGTGATATTAATATTTTTCTTAACATTTGTCTTTGTACAAGGATGAAAACCAATTATCTACCTCACTTCAACATCACAGTAAATCACAGAGGCTGTATCCTTCAGCAACGGGCATGGACTCACACACACGAGTAAACACTACAGGGAATTTGTCTCTAGCTCAAGTGCAGCTGATGGCTGAAAGTCAGTATTCTACCTATTTAAGTCGTTTTTTTGTATTTAAGAGCATTGTTATTTTATGCACCGTATCGTTGGCACACTAACAAACGCTATCTTGTGGACAGTCAGGGCGCAGTCTGCAGGAAGGGAAGCACTCTTCGGCTGTGACGTGTGATAGAAATGTATTTTTGATGTTCTACTTGAACAATCACATTTCATACAGACCCCAGGTTTCAAGCTATATTTTGTAAATTTTTATTTAAATGAATCTAAAAATACATTTGTAAGCAGGTTTGATTGAAATTAAATAAACTATAATGATGTCACTGGGCATGTTAATTATGTCAGTCCTGACCTGTTTAACAGTTTTTTAACAGTTTAAATTCACAGTGTGGCATCTCTGATGGTGATATAATGTTGGGTATTCTGCCATCTACTGGCACATCTGTGGTAATGCTGCATAACAACATTAACCTGCATATTTTGGAAATACATTCAACGTTATCTCAACAAGCAGAGCCTCTGTTTAAAATTCACACACTGACTCAGCACAGCAGACGTCCCTCACGAGATGAGCATGTAATCACATTTCTGGTTCAGTAGTCTGGACGCGTGATTGGATGGAAGAAAGGCACAAGGTAAACTGTAAACAACCATCCAGAGCAGACAAACATACACACTATCTCTCTTAAGCAGACATGCATGCAGACTTTGACAAAAAGTAAACAAAGGAAGGTTCTTGCATACTACACCCGTGACCCTGATTAGTTCTGAATGGCAGATGAAGTATTAAGGCCTCAGTATGCTTCAAAGTGTCCTTCACGCAACATCAGGTCAGGTGTGCAGAGGTGGTGAAAATAAGGATCTGATTTTTTCTCAAAGCTCTTTTCTACTTTTGTCACTTTTCGTGCAAAACCACAAAGGCCTCTGAGCAGGGAAAGTGTCTGAAAGTGTGTGGCCTTATCTCGAATTGTACAAATTGTCACAGCAAGACTGCACAGCAGCATGATACTGGCAGACGAAGGTTGGCATACTTTTGACTGCAGCCATTTGCAACAAGTATAAACACTTTTGCCTTACGGCAGTGTCAAGTAACACATTTTTTTGAAGCATGCTGAGGCTTTAAACCCATCGGATTTAAAGCCACCCATGTTGTTGCATGAAACCTCCTAATGCCAGTTCTAGTCAATATGCCCCTTTCACTCACGTTGATCTTACAAAACCCTTCATACCCATCTTATAAACGCATGTACTGCATTTGCTAAAAACGAAGTTGCTAAACAAGGTAACATCTTTTCACCTGACGCAGTTTCTCTGGGCAGCAGTCGAGTCTCAATACTGCTTCAAACTCTCCATGTACATGTAGTCCATGCTTAAACTCCATACCTGCTATAAATCCTTGTGATATTTCCCTGCTGAGTAAAATACCCGGAAAACATTCTTCTTGTGAGCAGGTGATTGATCCAGCAGGTTGGCTAAATGAAAGGGAAGAGACGTTTCTTAAGGATGTAGAGGACGGTTGCGAAGAAGAGGGCCAGAGCCAGGAAAATGAGCAGCTTGTCCGTAAGCTCCCGCCGGTTGTATTTGAGGATCAGTTTCCTCCCCAGGTGGATGTTCCCTGTCATGTTTTTAAACTCTTCGTTGGTTTCCTGCACCGTTCTAGAGGAAGTGGCTGTGGTGAGGAGGAGGAGGAGGAGAGGTATTAAAGGTTTAAGAGGGAAGAAAATGGGACATGGAGACAGCAAGAGAAACTGGATTTTCACAGTGAAAACACTGAATTAGATTTACCTTTTCCAAACACAACTATATAAAGACATGGACAAAGTAGAGGCTTTTTTTTGTTTTTTACCCAGTGTGTTGATAGTGTCCTCACTCTGCTTGACCTGTTCAGCCATCATCCTACTGATGGACATCAAACCTTCCGTGATGCTGCTGCTGGTTTCAACTAGACTTTCTTTGGTCGCCTTCCTGACACAAACACACACAAGGCCAGGTGATATAGGGTTGCTGTGTGTACCAGTTAATAATTTGGACTGTTTGTCAGATGCCAAAGTGATATCTTAAACGTTGCTGACTAAAACCTTATATCAGACAGTATTCATTTTACAGAAGGGGGTGGGTAATAAAACACCCCCCTTCATAATAAAGTTTTGAAAAATGCACCATGAGGTGATTGGATGAAAAGGACAAGTACAAGCCAGTGCTCAAAAACACTGAAACGTTAATTATGTAAGTTTAGTAACTTACAATGGTATGAAGCTACCACCACAGTAGAGTCTCAGCAGAACAGCACTTACCTCTGTTTGATGCTCTGGTTTTCTCCTCCACGCAGCAGCTCGTCTTTCTCTGTGTTGTCTATGGTCAGTTTACAAGCCAGGTTAGCTTTCCTCCACGCTGTCTGGTTACTGGAATCCACAGGAAAAATAACACAGACATCAGCTTTAGTTTGTTTTGTTTTGTCTGATGATGTTTTCTGTACATGCAGTTTAACCCCAACAACGCCAGGTCCAAAACTGTGTTGTTGTTTTTTTTTTTTTTTTGCTTTACATTTTTGCATTTATCCTCCTCTCAAAGTCTTTTTAGTTCCAGATATTAATGTATAGCACATTGATTCGGTGGAATGAGGCTTCAGACGGTTGTCTTTAGCCCACGCAGCCTCCTCTGGATGGAAGTGCGACACGTGAGCCCTCATCCATCCATCCATCCGTTTTCTATACCGCCTGATCCGTCAGGGTCTATCCCAGCTGACTACGGGCGAGAAGCGGGGCACACCCTGGAGTGGTCGCCAGTGAATCGCAGGGCCGACACACAAAGACAGACAACCACAAACACTCAGATAGTGGCAATGTAAAGTAGCCAGTTAACCTAATGTGCATGTTTTTGGGATTGTGGGAGGAAGCCGAAGTACCCGGAGAAAACCCACGCAGGCACAGGCACATGTCAACTCAAACCTGGAGCCCTTGTGTTGCTGGTATTACCACAGTACTTTAGCTTAGTGCGACAAAGTTTGCAGACAACGTCCGTCCTGTCGACGTGTTTAGGACTCCTGACATGAAAACCTAAATGCATCCACACGCCGGTTAAAGGTTTTTCTTCGTCCGTTTCACGCGCCTCTCGCCTCGCTAGCATAGTAAGCTCGCTCGCTGGGTGTTTTGCCTTGCGGTTAAATCCTGTATGACAGCCAGTAACTGGAGGAGTCACTGCAGTGTTGTACAATAAAAAAATATATAAAAAGATTTTTGGAAATTTAATAATCGACTCATAATCGTCCATAATATAATCGCGATTAATCAACAATCAAAAATTTCCCCCACCCCTATTTAAATATAACTTACAGTCTCTTCACCTACTTTAAGAGACTGAGAAACAGTCAAACCGGATGCAACATGCAAAGACAGATTACGACACACATTTCATTTTAACACACCAGTCATTTTAGCTGCCATTTTAGTGGGATTGATAATGTTGTTAAAGTCAGTGATTTCATGGGGGAAATGAAGATGGTTGCTCTGTGTGTGTGTGTGTGTGTGTGTGTGTGTGTGTGTGTGTGTGTGTGTGTGTGTGTGTAAACACACCTCAGCATCTGCCTTCGCTGGCTCTCTGCCTCTGCCTGAATGGCCTGTCTGTCCGTCTCTCTGTCCTGCTCTCTGGCCATCTGGTCCAGATCCTGAAAACAACAAGGACACACCACATCAAATAAAACAATTTGGATTTTAAGCGAGAAATCTGTCACCTGTCACACGATGTGCATGTGAGGCCAAGGCTGACCTGTATTCTGAGTCTGAGCTTGTTGAACTTCTCTTTGACCTGAGAGTTGAGCTCCCTAAGAGCAAACTGAGGTCCGGGGCAATCCCTGATGTCCTGCGGGTAACACACACACACACACACACACACACACACACACACACACACACACACACAATTAAGTGTTACGTATTAATGATTACATAAGGTTCAAATTCCTTGTTTGTATGCACAAACTTGGCCAATAAAACGGATTCTGATTCTGACATTGTATGAAATATTTACATTAAAAATAACAAATACCTGTCTGTCTGAGCAAAGCTAACAACTAAAAATGTTTTTTTTTTTTTTTTTTTGTAAATACTACTTGAAACTCGTTTACTAATTTCTGCAAAGCACTGTTCCTTTTTTGGTTGACTTATTGATCAAAAAGCAAAAATACAACTTCTCTCCTTCTTTTTTTTAAGTTTCATGACACCTGTTTATTGATACCTGCATTAGTGAAGCAGTCCTCCTCAGATAATCTGTTGGCGTATGCTCCCACTAAATTTTAGATATGTCTTCATCTGACAGTGTTTCTGTTTCTGTTGTAATGCAGGTACGTTTGCGTTGTTAGGCTTGTCATTAAAACGCAGCAAAAACTTCCCCGAACTTTGACATTTGTAAATACCTCACACAGACACCGAGTGAATAAAACCATCGGCAATATTTGAAGGAAATGAAGTTATTATCATTACAATAATGAAAAGAAAACGAGCACTTTTTCATGGTTTTGACTGTTAGCGAGTTAAGTTAGCGTTAGCTTCAGCTTCGTGGACACGTCTCCTCAATAAAACCGATACCAGCTTGAGCAAAAAATAAATAAGTGAAAGAATGAACAGACAAATGACACGTTTTCAGCTTTTACCTGAATCAGAGCCTTGATTTCTAGGTCGTATTTTATAATTTCTTGTCCACAAATTCGGACGTGAACGTCCAAGGAAGACGCCATGATTGTTTTTGTACGGCAAGTTGGATGTCCAAAAGACAGGGCGCCTTTTTGAAAGCGCAGCAACAAAGCTATGAGGGCTGCCTTGAGTGCATCCTTAACAACTCGATCTGATAAATAAATAACATATTCTGTTAACTTACGATAGAATATATAATGTAATATATAATTATTATAATATTTTATATATAATATCATTTCTTGACAGTAAAAAAAAAGTAGAATAACTGCAGACATATTCTTTAAGGATCACAGCTAACCCTTTCCCACATGCACACAGTTACATTAACCAATTAAAGATACAGGAGTCAGGATGGGGTGCTAATGGTTTTATTATTTTGATATTAAAATGAATAAACATAATCAGACTATTGTGGTTACAAGCAAAGCTGTGGTACCAACTCCTGGCTGATACGACAGAGAAAGGATTGTTTAAAAAAAAAAAAAGAAAAGAAAGAAAGAAAGAGAGAGGCACAATAACAGGACAGAGATTCAGGGCAGGTGTCCGCAGGATGTGGAGCAGCCAGAGACAAAAACTGTCAGAAGCTCTGAAACAGAATGAGTTGTTACAGTACAAACCAAAAAAAAAATAAAATAAAGTAAAATAAACAACAACAACAAAAAAAAAAAAACATTTTTTACATTTTCATGCCTGTGCATAAAGCCACCCATTGTGCCTCCAAGAAAAAAGAATACAATGTAAAACAAAAAGAAAAAGTTAGTTAAAACAAAAGTATAAACCCAGCACAACATTTATTACACAACATAAATATAACAACTGTCAAGATATTGTATTTGAACAGGCATATATGTGAACTACAAATATAGATGTCATTGCTAAAGAGAGGATCAAGTTAGTTTCAGCAGGATACACTTTCTGCAGGTTTTGCTTCTTTATGAAATTATAATCACCAAGAGATCTATTATAGAGCACTTAGCAATGAAGTATAGCCTTCCTACTGAGACTGGTGAGAGGAACACACACAGGACTAACTACAGAAAGATCCCATGCTGTTGATCTAGTCAAATAAGTTACCATACAAGACCAGAAGCATCATAACAATGGCATGTAGCTGTGGAGCTCAGAATGACCGATACCTCCCACATCCTCTACATGTTTGAACTTGTATGGATTTCCTATAAAATCTTCTTACTGTCTGTCCTTATTATCAAAAGTGAAAAAAAAGAAAAGAAACAGAACAGATGTTTTAGGATAAACATTGTATTTTTGATAACTATCTCTCTCCCTGCATTTTGGCAAGTCTGGAAGGAGATGTAAATCATTGCTGTGTTGGATGATGAGTTGGACGTGTGTAAAAGAGGGGGTTTGTTTCTTATTATCGAGGGTGGGTTGTTGTTGTTGTTGTTGTTGTTGTTGTTGTTGTTGTTGTTGTTTGCTTTAGTAAGATCAGTCTGCAGAAGAGGAAATGAAACCCCTCCCCATCATTCATTGCAGAGGAGGGTGAGGGGTCTCTGCCCACCAGCCTTTAGTGACCCCTGGCTAATCTCAGGAGCTCCCTGACAAGACAACTGCGAACCAAAGCCCTTCTGAAAATAACAAACAAACAAAAAAAAAAGCACCCAGAAGGACCAAACATCTCTGGCGCAGTGGTGAAGTTTTCCCAGAAAAAATGATCAAATAACCATGATCAAATTTTCACATTTCCCCACCAAAGTTAGACAGAGCAGGCGAGCCGACTCCTAACCTGAGCTCCAAGGGTGCGGAGCACACGAACCTCAGTCCAGAGTCATGACAAAGGAAGAGTTGTGTCAAGGTGAGGTTCTGTTTGCTGACTCTTTGAGTCTGGTCAAGGGTTCTCCTGCCCCTCCTGACTGCATCAAACCTCCAATGACAGAACACTTCATGGGCTTCACAGACAACAATTACTCAAAGTCACAATGAAACTGCAGCTCTGAGCATGTTTCTTTTAACTGGAAGAACACTGTGCTACCCATAGGTACTGGGATGCTGAAGGACAGGAAGGCAAGAACAGACAAAAATAACTGAGGCCAGAATTTGTATTATTTCTTTGTGATTATTAGATCTTTCAAATTATTCCAATGACTTACAATGAAGTTTTGTCTATGGACAAATCTGCTGCTGTTTTTCATGTGTGGCTTTTAGCTTGTTAATCTTAGATTCAATCTGCACTAAGCTACCTGATTTTTAAAGCATTTCTTCAGGGTGAAGTCACCGTGCTGTGCCAAAAATTCAGACACATAACCTGTGATTTTATTATTGTAGCAGTTGAACAACTGAGATATAAAATGATAACAACTGAGCTTTAGAGATGCTGCTAGGTGGATGTTGTTACTTTTAGACAGATACAGGCTAGCTGTTTCCCCTTATTTCTAGTCTTTATGCTAAGCTAATATAACTGGTGGGTGGCATGTCTGTTATAATTTCTCGATTATCAACTTACCACTGCAGCGATAAACTGATTTGTTGGATTGATTTCATTATTTCATTTCTAATTTCTCTTAATAATCTTTTTACTGTCAAAGTGTCAATTCATTGTTTTGCAATCCGATCAATTTATTGATGGATTTTACTGTCTAATTAAATATTAATTCATGATTGTCTCTGAATGCAGTGGCAGGATTGCAGAAAAATTGTAAATGATAAGGTAACATTACAGATGTACTACGAGTAAATCTTATTAACATTTTTATATAAAAGTCCAAGAAAATGCCTTTTGCAATTATTGTATAGTTATTGTCAGTTTCACTGTGACTGTGATTCGTGTCTGTGAATCTCATGTGAAGTCTCTGACTCGTGGCAAAGCCCGCTTCAGTGGAAAAGCTATAAAGTCTAGTTTAAACAAATTGTCTCCTTACATGTTAATTTACAGGACTGAACAAATAAATATCAAACAAATGGCATGAACACTGGGATCAGGGAAAAAGGCAATAAAATATAATTTAGGAAAAAAAAATTCAAACGTGCAACATTTGACAGAGTCAGAGCATAAATATCAAACCATATTATTAATTAAAAAAAGGTTTAAACATACAAGCAGGACAGCGGCCGTACAAAGATACAACATTCATGATCTTTCTGGATCCTGACAACAAGAAAACTAGTCTACATTTATCAGCAAAGCAGCAGCAGCAGAGTTATACCTCGCTATGTCAGCATACAGCAGTGCAGCAGTCAGAAACACAAGACTGACCAGAGTCATCAACAGAAGGAATAATATGGCTAATACAGCTTTTTAACACAGCCATGTTAGCACCCAGCCACTGACAGATTAGCACCAAAGTTTACCTCCATGCTCAGTTCGTCGCTTCATTCGCAACCTGCGACTCAGTCTGACTTCAAGGAGGGTCTGGCACTTCATAATAGCTAAGTTAAGAAACGGAAAGTTCTGTTGTGTGTGCGTGTTTCTTTTTTTGTCTTTCTCGAAAGGGTCTCGAGAGGCAGCAACACAGTGCTCCATGTCGAAACCAAAGAAGAAGAAGAAGAAGAATGCATTGTAATTCACTAGGTAAAAAGCAGGCCCGAGTCTCCCTCTGCCTCAGACACAGTGGAAGTTTGCTCTTCTCTACATGAACACACCAGCGGTTATAGCAGCAGCAGCCAATACAGAAAACACAGAAACGTGGCGTAGTGGGCAGAGAAAGTTAAAAACAGAACCAGGTTTCCCAAAACAACGTCAATTTAGTTTACAAGTTGTCATTTACGCTCTTCTTCAGTAATACTTTAAAAGGGAACACCAATGCAGAGTAATCCAGACAAGACAAACAGCTCTTATCTGATAAAAGGCTGATTATTATACAAACTGTATTGATTGGGGATCAAAATGAGGTTTTCATTTCATTGTTGTACTTCAAGTTTAAGTTTTGGGAAACCCAGTCCCTTGTTTCTGTAGGGAAACTCCCTCCAGACTGACAAGAGGTGCAGATTTGTGTTCTCATATATTTGATTAAGGCACCTGGTTCAGCAGGCATCATATTCAAAATATCTCTTTTTTTTTCCTTGTAAATGTAAAATCCAAGTGCAAGGTGAGAAACGCTGTTGGTCTTTTGACTGTCGTAGGAAAGAAGGTGTGAAGAAAAAAAAAAGGTGGGGGGTGTGTGGTGGTAATATTATTCTGTAACTGTGTGTCATGGACACCCTAAACCAAAATCTAAAGTCTCTTTGTGCTCATTCAATAGCAGCATGTATGAAATCATTCGACTGAGAGTCCAGTGAGCCCAAAAAGTCATGCAACAACCTCGTGATGATGAATACGCTTTCTGACGATTGGCCAAATTATTTCCCTATCTGCAAGGGACTCCAGACGTCACTTGATTCTCTCAGTTCTATGCAGGGAATCGGCATGCAAAAACATTATTCTCAGTGCATCTTTTGTCACAGAGTACATTTCTGTATCTAATTCACACAGAGAAAAATGCAGAGGGTAGTAATTGTACAGCCTCTGAAGATGAGGCGTTTTTACAAGCAACGGGAGCAGCCCACATGGGTTCGAACAAGACAGGAAACAGTTGAAATGTCTCCAAAGAAACTCAAAGCCAGACTCTGACATCTGACATCACAGCCAGCAGGAGGTAAAGTCCTTTATAGCGTTGTTGTTTGTTTTTCTGCTTTGTTGTTTGTTTTTAGCAAAATCTATTTATCAAGAATATTAGGTAACACTTATTTTACAGATGCAGACTTTCCAAAGAAATACTGTATTTATTTTGCTACAGGTTATACAGAACTTGGGATTTTTCTTAAAAGAACAGCTCCATTAGCCAGACAGTAAATACAACACTGACACACTATCACCTCTTACAGTAGCTGAGGTGGTTGTCGGGGTCGTGTTTATGGTCAGGTGATGAATGCACCTATGAGTCACTCACTGTGTTTGTCTGCTGTCTGGTGCTGAGCAGGAAGTGCACAGTGTTTTTACCTAAGCCTTTTCACTGGAAACAGAAGCCTCCTGTGACTGGAGACAGCCCTGATGAGAGCAGTGAGACTGAACCAAAACGGTAATGTTGTGGCCATAAAACCTGAACAATGGGATGAAAGGTGGTAAAATGCCCTGCAAACCAAATTACATGTCGTACTTTGATCCATTTGCTAACGCAGGAATACTGATTGGTGCAGTTTTAAACCTAAGAAAATGTCCATCTGTTATTTGCTATCGAAAATTTTATTCTTGATAAATGTTGAATTATGTTTGCCTGTGGACAGATTTAGTATGTTCATGCTGACCTGCTTTGCACTGACTAAAATCAATTAACTGGAAGTGTATCACTGTAACACCCTCCCTATTTTCCCCAGTACCAAATGTTGCAGTTCTTTCAAGGAAACATCCTGGAAATGACTTGAAAATTAGACTGTAAAACAAAGTGTTACTGAATATTTCCTCTGCAGATTGTTCTTGTTGGTTTGGAATCCAATTATTTTATCATGGGAAATTCCACATGATATTTAACTCAACAAAAACAATGTTCTAATGCACCAGCATATGTTTGTTTATTTTGCAGTTATGGTTCATGTTTTGTACCTCTCAAACGAAGTAAAGATCCTCCATAACTTTTGTGCAGTGGTATCAAATTCAGGAGTCTGGCTTTTTACAACAGAAATATTGGTACGCTTAACAAGAGCGATCATACAAGTCAATAAAACAGAAAACACCAGTCTGTTATTATTTAGAGCAAGAATCAGAGCTTGAAGAAGCTTCTTCTGATTGGTCCAACAGGGAAATCATGCCATTAATTGACAGATAGAATCAATGAAAGTGATCGAGGGGGGAAGTCTGGTCTGACAACAGTTACTGGACAATAATCAGATGGAAAATGTTACGTGTGAGTGGATCTAGACACAGATGCCAGTTTCATTCTTGGATTATTTCTCGGATAAAGAAAAGTAATCAGCACCACGTGACAAACCCCAGTTGGATCACGGCTGGAAATCAAATCCTTCGCGTGAGGAACACGTTGTAGGTTGCGTTTGTTTGAACACCGATTTGGAGAAAGCAGAGAACGTGCGTGAATTCTTGTGACAAGTCTGTTGGCCTGTTTTTTTTTCAGTTTCTGTAGAGATCATTGCACCATTTTGATTGACATTGATAATTCATAACACACACACACACGCACGCACAATATTTTGTACAGAGTAAAGAATGGCGACAATAATTGGAATACATAAATATATTTTCTTTTGATTTTATATGTCATCACATATGTCAGATAGAAGAACGATATTACCCTGATTTGCTGAAAAAGAGCTTTATGGATCCACTTAGCTTTTATTGGACAAGAGTAGCACAAAGTTACACACTCTATTAGCTTAATAGTTGACTGAATAGGATTTATCAGAATCATCAGAAATAAAAAGTATAAGGAATAGTTTTACTGGCGTGGATTTTCACTCATTTCCTTGACTGTTAAAATGCCACAGAGTCTCCTGGTTTGAATGTAAAGTTGCACAGCTTGCGCCTATCTTGTTAAATGTAAAAACCTGTGAGGACTCTCTCTTGAACCAGCCTTGTGATCGACAACAAAACACATGCGCTTCTCTTGTCAGCCGGCCGTCAACCAGCGGCCCTTTAACCACTGTTGACCCCCTGCCAGACCTGGGGCAAAATTATAGCTGAAAAAATGCCTCAAATGTTGTCCCCAAAGGACACAACAGAGCACAAAGAGTTCAAATTCTTGAAGTCATTTTTCAGATATATTTCACTACGTCTGCTGCTTCACTCAAGGTTGTTTTGAGCCTATCAGGCTGAATGGTTTTGTTGTTGTTGTTGACCGTATACTGGCAGAACAACGTCACGAGCCTCAGACACACCCCTTGGCCAGTGACTTGTCTGCCAGGTTATTGTTTTCTTTGTGTGTATATGAAGTTATTTAAGAAGGCAATAAGTGTCCGGATTGAGTCTTCATTTGTAATTGGCTTGCCATACAGTACAGTGATATAGTAACTTCCCCCAAGGCGGCCGGGAACAACATCTTTCAAATGGGCTCTTCCTGGCCGCCCCAGGCTAAACCCCTCCTCATTAAGTCACAAGTAGAAATCAGTTTACAAATGATAACAATATAGCTCTCTGGAGAAATGTGTCTACACTGTACATCACCCTGAAGAGGAAGCCAAAGCAGAATCAGTTTTTCCATAGGAAACCTCTACTGAAGGCAAATGAATCATGACGCCAAGGGGGTCAGCATCAGGATCAATGTAGGGGCCCTGGAATCAAAACACTCTTTTTTTTTTTAAGACCACAAACACATTATGCACACAGTCCCTGACCAGGAAATAGACCTATCCTGTCAAGACACTGGGCTTCTCAAAGCCTAGCAATGATACGCTCTCAAACAAACCCCATATCATTACACAGCTCCAGAAACTTTGAGATCTAACCCTCGTCAGGCCATACATCTATACATCTTTTTCTTGCTAGTTTATAGACCTAGCCAAGTCAGGTAATAGACCTATCCTAGCAAGTAGTCATCAAGTACACTTGCAGCATTCACACCAGGCCTTTTAGCAGCAAATGGAAGAAAAAAATGCTTTTGTTTTTGTTTTTTTTTTCCTTTTTTGGACAAAGTGCTTTTGTTTTCAAACATATAAGATATAGTATTCTATACATATATCTAACATTGAGAAGATACATATTAACTTATAGTCTATTTACAAAAATTAATCACTACTAAGAAAATAGCTATGGACGGTCGGGGAGAGCAAGTCATTAGGCTACAACTAGACTAAGAAGTCAAATAAGAATCATGGAACTCATCATTCTAGTTTCAGAAAAAGCACCATTACTCCCTTTTTAGACAAAACAGAAAACAGTAAAAATATATATATGTAGCACTAGCTGTTATTCAATCACACGATACAGAAAGACCACAGCTCTGCATCACAGTTATTAGACATCATTCTGTGAAGGAGCGCCGTCCTCACTTCAAACTAAACTGAATTCAGCCTCGTCAGACTCTTATTTTTCGTTACATCTCCCTGCTAACTGGGTGAACTCTGGTTGAATTTTGAAATTCCTGGGAATGACAGTGTTTCCTCTGAGCAGGCAGCAGGGAGGGAAGCATACAGGCATCATGCATTGTTAAAGGCTGGACGCGCTGCCAATTTGTGGCCTGGACTTTGTATCTCTGTGTCTTTTGGTGAACAAACTTGCTGAGGACCGAAGGCAAGGCCAGGCAGATAAATGTCAGCAGTTCAATCTCTGAGGCAGCAACGCCAATCCCTGGAAACGCGAAATTCAACCAGCTCCATGGCTAAAAAGGGCATACGTGTGAAAGTCTGAATGACAACGCACAGCACTGATTCCAGATCAGCCTGGGAAAGAATCAAATGGCTTTGGCTTTCTTACAGCATCTGTGACAACACTGCAGCTGGATCCTCGCCTACCCTCCCATCTCCACACTGTTGTCCTCTGAGCTTCTTGCTTTCCTGGACGTGTCCCTGTCTGCGCTAAAGACAGCCTGTCCTCATTCTCTTTATAGACTAGACTTTAAACTAGACCATGGCTTTGCTGCATTGTGTTTTAAATAAATCCAGTCCCGATTCTCCGTGTTTCACTCAGCCAGCAAAGGAGACCGGAGGGGTCAAGTGTCACTTTATAGATCAAACTATCAGATCAACTGCATTTTTAGACCTTTCTCCTCTTTTCCTCCACATCTCCTCCTCTCCACTTGGAGAATCTGACCAAAAAATACTTCCAAACCAACAGGAAAGCTAGCAGGCAGCTAAAATACAAAAATATAACAAGAACTTTTTTTTTTTTTTTTTTTTTTTTGGTTTTTCTGTTTTTCCTCTAATTTTCTCAATGCAAGGATAGGCTTTTAGAAATGTGTCATGCTTAAAAATGAATCAATTGTCATGAAAAGTGGCATTTTACCATTGATAGATATATCATTAATGTTTCTATGTACAGTACTTTATAACACAATTCAGTTAATATTTTGTTGATGAACTAGACCTCATCTACATACAGAAATCAACAAGTGACACAGGAACATAACATTTTGGTTATTGTTGGTGACATTTTGACAAACAAGCAAAAATGTAACATAGCTTATCTACTAGTGCTCTTGGTTTTTGTCCTAGAATAGAGCCATAAACACAATTAGCATGTGGAGAGAGGAATCAGTTCAGGAATGAAGTACTTCCTAAAGCAACAAATTTACTGGAGAGGCCCACAGAAAGGGTAAAATTTTAGAAAATGAATGAATGAATGAATGAATGTTCCTTTTCTGTACAGAATTGGACCCAAGCTAATTTCACAGTTCTATGAAGTTCCCTGACCCTCCCACATTTCTTACATTCAATACGGCGTCAGGTAAGCTGTGCAAAACCTTACTTTAACTGGCTGGTCGCCGTTTCGTTGCATGTGTCTTTGGTACAAAAAACAATCAAAATATAGTGTGCAAATATTTTTTGTAACTCTAAATGAAAACATCAGGTAACCATCCCCTGATCCCCAAAGACAGAGTACCAAAAACCATAAGTAATCTATTGCAGAGCCCTCCTATATACACAGACTCTGTGGCATCACGCAACGAGAGCTTCCATTTGTTTTATGTACATTCAGAATATCTTTAAACAACTGAAATACACAACAAACCCCACAGGTGTCTCCCTCATCGCATTCACTAGCAATCTCCCTCAGTGTAAAGTAGTCCTCTTCTTGGCTGGACCTCAGGGAGCTCTGACCAAAACACCTCATCTCGTTCAGTCCCTCTCACATACTCACTCAGACTTACAGAAACACACACATACATAAACAAGGCACAATGAATAGAACTCTGATCAAACACTAGTATGAACACACCAAACCGTTAGCCTGGTCACCTCTATTGTACAAAAAGGGGGAGCCGGTGCTGTTGTTCACTGGGAGACACGTCTATGTACAGGTTCCAAGAGGAGATGGATCACTTTTTATGTCTTCTTCATCGCCACCATGATCTTCCTCACAGTCACGCTCCCATACTGGCAAAATGCCTGTTTCACCCAGTCCAGTTATAACCAGCACAAGGCCAAAAAGCACCAAACTACACGCGCTTCCTCTCCACATGGTCAACTACCTCCTGTTGTTTAAGTTAACGTTAAGCTTCTTCCTGCCTGCAACAAAGTTCAACCCAGCAGGACGTGACTTAATTTCTAAATTTTAACTCTCAGCTTCTACTGCTTTTTCGCTTGGAGCATTCATCTTCTAGGAGTCAACTCCTAAATTTTAACAGTAGCAGAGCTGATTGGCAAACAGGGGATGGCATGAACATATTTAGGCCTTCAATACAAAATATTTCCTGCCACCCCGTTATGCTTCGGAGCACGCTGCTTTTTTTTTTTTTGTCTCTGCAGCTGTCTTGGCAACCAAAGCCATCAAGTGCTATAGTCGGTCAATTGAATATTCTGGAGTTAATTTCTGTTGCCATGAGAGGTCTTCTACGAAATGATAACTGGAGCTTTTCGATGGTGTCCGGCGTGTAACAGTTCTTCCTCTGTCATTACAACCTCAACCAACTTGTGTGAAAGTATTCCAGTGGTTGCACTCGTGTGACTGTCTCTGTGTCAGCCCTGGAAGCAGACCTCCAACGAAACCAACCCAACACAATGCTATGTTAAACACATCTAATAATCACCAGCGGATTTAGGACGTGCTATTAGATATACACCTAACCATCACTTGCTTTTAGAGGCGCATTTCCCAACATATGCTCACGATGGGTTGGGAGACAGTGACGCACTGACTCTGCACGCAGTGTGCAGAGACAGAAAGCTAGGGTGTATGCCATACGGGTGCATGGCTATTAACAAGCACACATACATACACACAGTGAGTGGTATGTGTGTTTGTGTGACTAACAATGTGTATGTGCTCGGGGTTGGAGGGGCATGCAGAGGGGAGCATAGTTACAATGGGACAGCACGGTGGTAATGTTTAGTCCACTCTTCTCGGTGGACAGTGGTTTGTCTAGATTTTGGAGGTGGGGACGCGCAGGCCGACCAGTCCGCCGGTGGGATCGCCTCGTCCTGTGTTCTCCAAGATCTTGTTGACAAAGTCTGAAGTCTGTCCAGCAACAGGTGATGCCACTGCACACAGAGACACACAAAGACGCATTCAGACGTTAAAAAAATAAACACCTTGTTTATGCAGCTTGTTTAAATGTTGTTTTGTACAGCTACAGAAATTATTGTCATTAATTACTGCCTGTTCAGACTGAGCTGTCTTAATACCAGCTTTTTTTTTTAATCCTAGAGATAACAATTTACCAGTTTCTTTCATAAAATTTTTATTTTACTCTTTTTGTTTTGTTTAATCCTATTTATTATTTTAGCTTTAATCTATATTTCACCATCATTAATTTGATTTTTATTCTTTGAATCTTCAAACAAAGAGCTTGTTAACCTCCCTAGATGGTAAAAGCATTAGACTGTATGAACTTGATCATGGTTTGTAATAAACAGTCCAAAGTGTCAGCAGAGACAGGAGTAAGTTTAGAACAGTTAACTAGAACCTAGTCAGGATAATGATGCTAGTGCTTTAAATTAAATATAATTTGAAGTACGTTTTTGCTCATGCTTCACAAGGTGCTGTCTTTAGAGGACTCAGTAGTCCATCTCTTTAACTCTCACCAAGTGTCTCCTGGATGAGCCGCTCCAGAGTGTCAGTCATGTTGGTCGGACGCGGAGAAGAGTCCTCGACTCGCGCCACAATCTCCTCCTTGATGGCATTGATCACAAACAGCAGGCGATCTACAGGAAGACACGTTTTAGAGCACAGAAGCTTGAACACAAAATATTGATTCATCTTTAGGTCACGGATTTTGACAAATTGCAAGAAACTGATATTTGCAGGTGACAGGAATAAAAGCCTTTATCAAGACATTTTTAAGGGTCAGACGATACATTTTAAATGTGACAAAGCTTTAAGATGGATACAGGCAGGTGAAATACAATACTCATCATTAATAGGTTTAGAAGAAATAGAAATATAATTTAGAGGAAATAAAATAAATTTGACAAAAGATGAACTAATGAAGCCTTTTTGTAGAAACGTACCATACTCAGTGCTGAGTCCCCAGAGCTTCACCTTGTTTGCTTCATACTGGGCCTTCTTTTTTAAACGACAAGCTCTATAAAACACAACAGACGGTAGGTGCTGAGAAACATAACACACTCCTCTCAAATTAGCATCTTGACTACAACTACTGTAAACTACGCTGATTTAAATGGGATAAAACTAGTAAGCTACTCCACGTGTGGACGTTTTACCTGGATGCCAGCTTGTTCTTCTCCTTGCGGGACCGGGGTCGTGCGGTCAGCGGCAGCTCGCTGACCGGTGTCAAGTCGCTGATCACCTTGTTCAGTTTGCGGAGCTCAGTGCCGATCTGCAGAAGCTTGCGTGGGTTAGGAGTCAGGTCCTCCACATCTGTGCGGCGTGACTTCTTCAGCATGTACTTTCCTGCGTGACAATCGATGAACAGAAGGAGTGATTCCCACTCAGTCTAAAACAAACTAGACAACTGCAAGTGTTGTTACCATTTTTATTGGATTAGTTTCTTTTTGTTTATCAAGTTAATATTAGTTAAATAATCTGTGATCTGAATAAGAAATGAATCATGAAACATTCACTTGCTCCTCTGTCAGCTGAAACCCCACTTCTTCTTTCGTCTCTTCATTTAGAAGAGTGGGAAAATCCATTTGAATTTTCCACATCATGTTAAATTTTCACTCTTTCACTGTTCACTGAACATTTCTCAGAGGATTTAAACCTTTTCTCACTGCTGCCAGCAGCAAACTGATTTTTAAATGTCATTTTTCATTTAGTCACAGTTGGTGAGACCTGTGGTGGATCTCTAACAGGTCTGGGTTGAGTAGCAAAGCAAATAATCACTGTGTGTTGGACCACAACTCCCCTGTTATGATTGTATTTTAAAATGCCACAAGCTTGAAGTGCTTTTTCTTTTTCAAAACAGTCAATAACTGAAAATGCAAACATGAGTCATCCTTTACATCCTCAAACCAAATTCATCAATACGGACATGAACGCAAGGGGAAAGCTTTGGAGCCTGTAGAAATTAAATTAATGTGCTTTTCATTTCCACTGTTGTTTTTTTTTTTTTTTTCAAAAAGGTGCAGGCCTGTGCCTTTTATGTGAAAAATTAGATATGAGTCTTTTATGATCACTTAAATTGTAATATCACTCAAACATGCTGTGAACAACTTCTATTGAGGAAAACCATCCTACTGAAAGACTCTGCTTACGCCACACTCTCCACTGAAAGACATATATGACTGAAGTGATGAATGAAGTTTTATGCCAGGCTTGAGGCAGTGAAATTAAATATATAAATGTGTGTGCGTGTGTTTGTGTACCATGGAGAGGCCCGTTCTTCTGGTACAGGTTGCTAGGCAGCGTGTGTCTGTCCCACTCAGACGGCTTAAGCATACGCTCCTGTTTAGAAGGGGTGAGCTGCTCGCTGTACTCCCAGAAGTAGCGGCGCTTGCCTCTCTTTCTGCTGGAGACTCCTGCTGTCAGGCCTTTAATGTCCTCCATCAGCTCCACATCGCAGCCTGGTGGGGGTGGGAACAGAAAAACAAAAAAAAGGAAAATTAAGGGGAAATAGAGAAAGAAAGGAAGGTAATAATTAAGTTTGTTAAACCAGGCGTGCTACCATGATAGCTACCTGGCTCAGAGAAGGCGTCACTCATGTCATCATCCTTGTCTGCTTCATAGTCTTCATCCTCCTCCTCTTCCTCCTCCTCCTCATTCTCAGACAGCTCGTGCTCGCTGCCGAAACCCTCATCGTGGTCTTCGTCGTCTAGCTCCAGCCCATCGCCTTCCTCCTCCTCCGCCTCTTCCTCGTCCTCCTCTTCCTCGTCCTCCTCCAGCTGGGAGTGGGCTCTGCTGGCCAGTCGGCTGCGGGTCAGGAACAGAGAGTAGTTGTGTTCCTCCTCCTTGCTCTTCTCCACGCCCTCGACCACCAGAACGCCGCTGCCGCTAGCCCCTGCTACACTATCGCCACTGCTCACCAGCCCAGAGGTGCTGCTGTCCAGGGTCTGGCTTGCCTCTACTAGTTGAGGCACAGCGGCAGACCAGCCTACAGGCATCTCTCTTCTCGCTGTCCCCTCTGCCCTCCTCTCAAAGCTTGTCAGGCTGCCGGAGCCACCAGGTGTAGCAACAGGAAGTCCCACCAAGGTGGTGCTACCTGAAGTGGAAGCCTTTTCATCTTGGGGCTTGGAGAGAGGTGGATCTGACCTCTCAAAATCTGTCTGGGAGGGTATGTCAGGCTGAGCTTTCTGCACAGCACTCACACGGACTTTGGCCTTCCGCACAAAGTCAGAGCCATGGGAAGCTGGGGCAACCATCTTGGTTTCTCGTCCCTGGGACTTGCTTTGAGCTTGGCCGTGGTCCTGGGTGAGACTGAGGTGGCTCTGGGTCTTAGCCATAGTCTCAGTGCTGGAGGGGACAGGTCTGGTGGCTTTTTGGGAGCCTTCGGGGAAGTCTGGGAGAAAACTACGGGAAGGTCGGGATGAGGATGTGGAGCTTGGGGAGGGCCGTGTAGAGCCAGAGCCGGGGACCACGGGTCTCTTACTGTGACTGGGAAACTGGGAGGGCTGAGGCTGAGGCTGGGGGGCAGGCAGGGTCAGGTCAGCGGGAGGGTAGAGCACCTCACACACGGGCTGCGAATCCTCGCTGTTGAGTTGAGCCAGTGTCGGGGTTCGACTGATCACTTCTTCATCCTGGTAGGGACTAGAGAAGTCATCTAATCCGAGGAAATCCACCTCTTTGGTGCCCCAGATGTCACAGCTGGCCAGCCGTGTGTATCTGTAAGCAAAGAGACATACAGGCCTATCAACTGTGAAAGCTTTCATTGTTTAGTCATTGTCTATAACCTTTAAAATGTATCTGCTTTTTTCACCTAAAAGTTTTTGATTTTTTTGTGTGTTAAGTTTATGGTTTTCAACTTTTGTAAGAAGTGAACCTGACGGCAATAAAACTTCTTCATACCACAAGATACAAATAGATCCCAGGGGCAAGCAGAGAGCTCAGAGGCTGCCTTAGCTCTACATCTGGTAGTTATAGTTTTGACATCCATACAGACACTGTCGGCTTTAATCTCTTTACAGACGTCCACAAATATTTTCCATAACACATGAGGACTACCAAACGGCTGCGTGGAACTAGTCTGGACAGTCGAGGTTATAAAAGAATGACTCTCTCATTAGTTGAAAGATACAGCACTTTCATCTGTTCCACTTAAACGTGACCTCAATCAACCCTGTCAGCAGCAGATTCCCCCAACCCCACAGCAGCCAGCACCGTTCCACCTCAGTTTTAATTGCCTTCAGACTTCAGACGCTGTTGTCTCCCCTCAGCTCACATTCGACATCAGAGAAGAGCGTACACAAACTATTTTCGCAGCAAAGCATCAGGATTAGGGGTCGACCGATTATCGGCTTGGCTGATCATCGTAATTTTTAAAAATTAATTTTAAAATGCGCTACTTAGCCTCTAACACGGCTGCCTCTCTCTGTTTGTAGACACGGCCTATGTCCTGCCCAGAGCACTTTCTGATTGGTTACATGTCACGAGTAATAGCCTATCAACACTGAAGGCTACTGTGCCAAAGACGGGCACAGTTGAACGTAGTTTTATGTGATGGGGTGAAACACGCATGTCATTTTATTTTCATTAAATGAATGACGTCTTATTTACTTTCTGCTGTTTTTAACTTGATCTAAAAATAAGCTCGAGCACATAAATAAATAATGCAGTACCTGGTGAGGTCTTCCCAGTAGGAGTCCCACTGTTCGAACGCTGAGCTGCTGTAGACCGTCTCACACTCGCCCAGACCCATGAGCTGATCCATACAGCCCTCCACCTCCTTTCCTCCATCCCCAACCCCCACCACGCTGTCCCCACAGGGGCTCTGCCGGTGGGTCATGTCTCTGTCCTGCAGAGAGAAAGAAAAGATAGAGGTGAGTCGAGCAGGTGGTGGGTTGATGATGTTCTATCTAAAATTTTACTGAGTTTAGTCTTAGTTGTTGAGGTTTTAGTGTATTTGGAGGATTTTCTTAACTTGCACAAGGATATTTAGGAACCCAAACCAAAAACTTGTAACTGCAACTTTAGATTCAGTGTGAGTGACACAGATATCATAGAAAATAGATGCTACTTCGAACCTTAGGAAATGCTTGAGGATCCTAAAGAGTTCTTCTGTCCCACCCTTGTGCAGTTACTGAAACAAAAGAGGGAGCCCCTCTTCTGCCAAACATATGTGGCCTGGCCACAAAAAATTCACCAAATTTGTCATGGTTTTTCACCATCAAAGATGAAGGCTAATTCAAAAATTGTGTAATTTAGACTCTCCACTAAAAAAAGAGGACATCAGGACTGCAGATGTCCATCAAAATAAACTGTATGGAAGCAACTGTGTTTTATATGTTTGTAATTTAATAAACATGGAAATGCTTTCCAAGTGGCGGCTGGAGTTGGAAATATTAGAACAGTACATCCAACCTAACAACACATATAAGGACCACCTCAGCTCACTGGTTATCACAGTCTGAAGGCCTTCATTGTATAATTTTGTTTTCATTTTATTATCACAGCATTGTCACAAGGGCTTTTTGGCCAAGATAGCTGCACTATGAATATTATTATATATTATATTATATATATTAGTGGTGTGGATCTGCTGGTGGTCAGTTGTGTTCAGTGCAGCTCAGTTCAGATCTTTATCGCCCCACTAGATTAATTTTTTTTTTTTTTAGCATCAAGGCAGCAAAAAACACGAAAACATGAAACACAATATAAACACAACAAGAGAACCAAAGACATTGAAAGTGCTGGTATTATGCATGTAATTCAGACTAGAATTAAGGGTGTATAACAAAAGAAAGGAAAGCAGCGACCCAAAGGATAATAATGAGAAAAATAAAATGCTACGTTGTATGAGGAATTAAGAGGCTTTTTAAGATGTATTGAAATTGAGAGAACTTGTTGCACGTGGGATAAATGAAAACTTGAACCTGTTGCATCTAAAAACTTGTCTCTCTGACCAAAGGGGAGGATGTCAAATTCCTTAAGGAGAAGATGGTCTGGATTTGATAGAACGGATTTGGCTTTCCATGTGATTTGTCTGCTACAAATATCAGAGACAGGAGGCTGCTGCTCGCCAGTGATTTTAGTCTGCTGTCTTGACAATGTTTCCCAGTTGATTCCTCTTTCGCACATTTAAAATTCCCAAACCAACAAATCAATGTGATCTAAGGATCTGTAAAATAACACCATCGGCTATCTGTCAACATTGGAAGCATTTAACAGCCACAGAAAATACAGCCTTTATTGACCCTTCTTGCATATTTCCTCTCGATCATAACTAAATATTGTAAAAATTGCTTTAACACATAAAGACACAACAAAGTTTACAGATGTCATTATGTTAACCCACATGTGTCCACAGTGAAAACTGGAGGGATGAAGCAGATGACAGGTCATCCTACACATTAATATGTTACTATGGTGCAAGAAATCGAGAGCGCTGCAGTGGATCACCATTGTTTAATCTGCAGCGGGCAGTAAATTGAGGTGGACACCTGCGGCTGACAGTGCGAGTGGTGACAGGTGAGCGGTCTGTTTAAAGCTGCCTCACATCACCTGCCAGTGAGCCTGGCAAATGTCACACGCCTGCTAAACAATTAGACACGGATCACTGTTTTAAATGCCACGCTGGCATCTGAACTGACCGCATGCAAATATTTATTTACAGTTCCCCTCCTCTGTGTAATTTAAATTCATGCATCTCTCAACATTTGTACTGCTATGGCGAGAAACCTGTAGTCCTTTATCTATTTGAATTTTAAGAAGTTGTGTTACAAAACACAAACAGAAAAAAAATCTCTGTGCTATGTTTCTTTTGAATTAGCATCCTCTGGTGTTTGTTGGGAGCTTGTGTGCTTTGCACCATGTAACCCATTTTTTTATTTATTTATTTTTTAAATACAGATAGGGATGCTTGAGCTGAGCTTTGTATCCCTATCTGTAGCAACTCTGAATTGTGTGAGTGTTTTTCCACTGCACAGCACGGGAAGGTCAAACCAGTTGTTCACCTTGATGACACACTGGGGGTGTGCTGAAACTCGCTAACCACTTCAAGAGGCTCTCATCTGCAGCTCTTCATCAATCATCTCAGTGACACTGTTTCTGTTTGTACTAACCATTCTTCCCAGCAATCTTTAAAACTGATCCACTGACCTAACAGCCAGATTTTGAAGAACAGCGCTGCTAAGAAAGTTCTGCTAACTCTCTCATATCTTAATGGCATACAGTGTGGCCGCTTCACAATAAAAGGTTACTGCTGATGTGCATGTGGAGAGCTTTTAATGTGAAGTGGCAGAAGCAGGAAATGTTCGGTCGGCATCAGCAGAAACTTCACACAGCTCTGACAAGGCTGGCGGCGATCAGTAAACAGTGCAACGAGGCTGATATCTCACAGTACGAACAGGAAGTAAAACTAAACTCAAACCAGCAGGCATTCTGTTAGATGCCACAAAAGGACACAGCAGTGTGAGGGGTCACATTGCTGTGTCTTCAAAATCAGCGTGCCTTTTTATCTGTGACACACAGCAAATTGCTTTAAGGAGACTGACTTATACAATAAAAGCCTATAGAAGGGGAATATCTGCACTTCACAGTAGTCAACATTCCTATTAATTTGTGTTTCCAAAACATTAATATGGCTAAAAAACTAGGCTGCATTTGGGCTACTGACCTTTAAACTCGGTTCCCTCATTCAGATGCAACTCAGTGACAGTGCAGTGCGAGCAGCTGTGACTGATTTTTAAAAGAAGTCAGAGGCTCAAAGGATGGTTAACAAGGCCTGATGCCTGTCTTGGTGAGATGAGTGTGTGAGTCTGTCTGCGTGTGTGTTTGAGAGTGTGTGTGTGTGTGCAGACACTCACCAGTTCGTACATGAAATCTGGGTCAGAGCTGGTGGCGAGCAGCTCAGTGCTGGTCAGGGCCTGGTCAGCAAATGAGTAGTTCTGAAAGGCGTCCCCAAAGGGAGGCTCCATCCCACTGACGCTGGGCTGCAATACAACAGGAAAAAAAAACTAAAAAAAAAAAACAAAAAATATAATAGACATCACCATCACCAAAACCTAAATCTGATAAACCAAGTTCTTCCTTTTCGTTCTTTGCCTTTCTCCCATCTGTTCTTGAATCTAAATCGCCTAAGTAATAGCATTTCTTGATCTAAGATACCACATACTGCTGAGTAATTGTTTTTTATGTGACTGTAGTATCTAGTATGAATGATAATGTGATAGAGAATGAGCCAAAGGGAAAGAAGAGCAGCATCATTTGAAAAAGAAAAACACCTGAGGCTGGGGGCAGGATCATCTCCTCCTGAGGCCGACTATGCAATGTTTCTTTTAATTCAGCACCACAGAGAAAAAAATCCCCCCCAAAAATCCCCAATTATGTTCACACTCATTATCATTTTGTACATATTTTTATAAGGATCCAGAATTCACATATTCATTCACTAACTCATTCTCTGTTAGCCCATCTGCCGCCAGCAGCTGTTTGGATGCAGTGTCCACAGATGTCACACTGAACCAGGGTCAGTCACTGGCCTCCTTCAACACTGAACTGAACTGTGTTTCAAATCTATGATACCGTCTGTCTGCGTCTGGTTATTGAAAAGCTCCTTTGTTTCCATTTTTTCACTGGAGCTGGGCGAACCAATTTTCACTGATAAATAAAGATATATACTATCATTTCCTGTAGCTGTAAAACTAAAAAAAATTATCTGCCAGGGTTTAACAACATTATGGTTTCTCGTACTGTTTCAGACATTTTGGTTGATTCCCCAAGTACTCAGCAGCTGGAAATGATCAAATTTCCAAGCTGTCCAGCCATCTGTGGGAGGAAACGTGTCTTCCTGTGTGGCAGTGACGGTACACTTTCTCTCCCTCCGCTGCCCCTCTTACCTGAGGCATTGCCAGGCACAGCTTAGAGCTCCAGCGGGGGGAACCTCTGGGTCTCCTGTCCAGTCCCAGTGGTGTGAGGTTGTCTGATCAGCACAATAAATTACTGCTGAGGGAGACGATAGCAGAGTGCTGGTGTATTCAGCCTGCAAGGCTGTGGGGGGGAGGGGGAGAGGGAGGGAGTCAGTAACTGGGCTCAACCTGGTCTGGTCAGTTGGTCTTGTTGTAGTCTGGTGTGGTTCTCTGTATGCTTTAGGTCTGTGTGAAAAAGAGAGAGAGAACAGTAGTATAAGAATCAACAGAGAAGGAAGCAAAGAAACAACCCTCCAGTAACATGCACGTACATTTTAACCACAGCCGCTAACTTTGTCTGTTACTCTAACACCAATCTGCAAGAGGATGATGAAGTGAGTGATGTTAACAGTTTGCAAAATAGAAGGAACTAACCAGCAACATTTAATAAAAAAAGACATGAGAATGATGGCACATAGAAATCAGCTGCTGGATACAAAATTATTCTGAAACTTTCCTAAATTATTAGTTTATTAAGTATTTTTTTTAAGAAGAAAAAAAAAATCACTGGTTCCTGCTTTGAAAATGTGAGTATTAGCTGCTTTTCCCAAGTCTTCTACAAAAATAAACGGAATATCTTTGGGATTTGAACTGTTGGTTGGACATTTAAAAAAGTAATTTAAATGTGTCAAGACTTGGGCTTTTTCAACATACAGAGTTAACAAAGTTGGTGCCAGTTTATCGACAACATTTCACTAGAGCTCATTAAACTATGCTCTGAAATTAGGTACTGGATGCCCAGGTTTAAAAGGTATGTATGTTTGAGTATATGTCAGCAAGGCCCCTTTCTCCTCTGAGTATTTGCAGCTATTAATATGCCTGTGTCACTTTCTCTTTCATGATTGCAAGCTGATTCATACAGTTTGGTTAAATGTTCTGTTGTGGTGAATCGCTTTAAATCTTGCTGCAAACAAACTGCCATGTGGGGGCAATAAAGATCTACATAGTTTAACAGAATATATCAGTGTGCCGATTATTTATCCAAGCATAATTTACAATAAGTAATTTATACGACGGGTCTCTGTGAAACGTAACATGAGAGCTATTGCTACAAAAAGTGAGAGTAAATGAAAGCAACGTGTGGTTAAAAAAAAAGTCTGTTTCCTTTGCATCTGCAGATACACATCAAGTCCGTCCTCTATAAAGTTGCTATGACTGTGGAGAGAATAATAACCTCTTCTCTAATGCAAGGCGGCTCTTACGGTGTGTCAGACCAGAACTGGCCAGGTGCAATTTACACACACACTGTGGAGAAAAGCAGGTGAGGCGGGAAACAGGAGCATGAGGTAGCAGGCTAACAACAACATTTTATTAGTTGGGAATTATAAACCTTCTTATTAAAACTTATTGATTATCAATGTCCATTCACTGACAGCAGGTTTCAACCTTCTCTGCTGCGTCGCCGTGCAGCCGCATAAACAAGTGTGTAAATGATCAGTGTTTCCTATAGAAGGTGTGTGTGTGCCACCTTCTATTAAACAGACACCATTTCACAGGGAAGATAACTCATCATTGTCCCCTATTCACTGAACTGGAGAGTGAATTTTGGTTGCTAGGTCACTTGTGGACTTCAGCTGCTAACTGGTAATTGCTTTGGTACAAACTGAAATGAAGTAGAATTCCCCTTCAGGTTTAAAAAAAAAAAACCCTATTCTCGCTGTACTGGTCCCTCTCAACTGTAAAAACAGCCAGGCCTTTGTTTGTCACATAAATAGCTTCTGTATTTTTGAAGGCACATATCATGGGAAACACTGTCCCAGTGCTTCTAAATATGCTGAACTGTTGCCTCCAGGCCTCCATCTGTTTACTGATAACTGCTGGATGGAAGGCTGGGCCTTCTGTCTGCACCTCCAGTGCTGGATGTAAAGTCAACACAGCACTAGACCAAGCTGGTCCATCATGATCTCATCATTCCTCATCGGTCCCTCTTGTTCGCTTTCACAGGCATACGGCCTAAAAATACTCTGATGTTCTGGGGGCCTGTATCATGAAGCAAGATTAGCGCGTTAGCCAGCTGTCTGTGAGCGGAGGTTTCACGAAGAGGGCTCACTTTTAACTGCCGTGCATCATCATCGGAGTTAACCTATGCTGCACATTAACGCAAGTTAAAGCCGCTAGTTTACTCCTTCAGAGCTGCTTGTCGGATGGTCAGAGTAATTCGGAAACCCCCTCCCCTCGTGCCTCTCCGTTGTCATATTAGGGGAAACCATTGTCATACTATTTCTGTATCTTTCCGAAACCAACAATCAGACATGCACACCCACCTCACGCCATGACTGACCAGCTGTCCTGAGGTGAGAAAGGAACCTGGACTTAAACTTCTCTCTTTCTCCATTATGACAAAATGAACATCTGATTTAAACAAGATGAACTTCGTCAAGGAGAGACCGTATGAAAATTTGTGCTGTTCCCACGTCTGCCCCCTCCCAATGACCGGCAGCTTTTCACTCTACCTACCTCTGTGGCCGTTTGCAACGACTATAAACACTTTTGGCTTTCAATATGGTCGAACAACACCTCCATAGTTCTGATCAGATCACGGGAAAAAAAATCAAAAGTCCAAGATTCAGTTGACAATGACACAAAACAGAAAAAAGAATCAAATGTTCACAATAAAGAAGCTATAACGGCAGCTCTTGTTGCATAGACAGAGGCAGAGCATCTGGTCATCTCAGTCTGAATGGGTGAATATCTGTCTGTAATTAAATTACTTGCACAATACTCTTCATTGTGCTTTTGTCCAGGCTCTAACAACAACATACAACCCTGGAAAGTCCATTAACAAAGAGCCCAAAGCGCGGCAACTGGTGAGATGGCAGCTACCGGAAGTTTCTGTAAGAACGAGCTACTGAGAAATTTGTGGTGCACACCAATCCCTGCCTCCGTTGTACGTTCGGAAAGCACCGACTTTTCCAAACTCAGCTGCCTTCCCACATTCATTCAGAGAGCATTTGATCTGCTCCAAGTCAACCATATGTCAAACGTAAACCTAGCTTCATTTTATCTTCCTCGTGCTTGTTTTAATTCTCTACTTGCTTGTCGTTCTCTCACTTTCCCACACCACCTACCAACTGCAACACACGGGCTGATCTTTGATCCCTTCGCAGCTTTTGCATCGCAAATAAATGAGTATCTGCATGGAGACATTACTCATGAAGCGAACAGCTGACACATGAACTCCTCACCCCTGAGATCTGCCCTGTGTATATATATTCACTTTGCATAGAAACAGGAAGTGGCAAAGCACACAACTTGAACAACAGCATTTGTAAAAGCAACACCTTTACAAACACCAAAGCACATGCAAGCACACAACTGAAGGCATATGAAGATGCATGTGCGCACACACACACACACCGTCTCAGTGACCAACAATATATTTAAAGAACTTTAAAAAGCCTTGCAAAAATACAAACTGTGGTTATTGTCATATCTCAATGTGTACTTCCTTCCTGGGCAGCTGTGTCTGGCTTCACTTGTAGCAGAAGCAGAATGAGGAAACATATGGCCTGAACACAATAATAACAACAGCATTAATCCAGACTCTGTGCTATCACAGAGAGCCCGTGTTCACAACCAGGGATCTTACAAACATGCAGAAAATGAGTCAGAGCACTTCTCACCTCTCCAGTCAAAGCTGCACTGAATATTTTCCAGTAGCAGAGTTTAATACAATCCAACTCACCGCTCAGTAGCTGACACAGGCTGTGATGTAGAGCCGGATATTTATGACCGAGCCTGACAGGCCCCAAAAGATTCGAGCTGAATTTCTCTCTCAGGGTCTGGTCAGACTTAGTTCAGAGATGAAAACTGCCAGCATTAGATCTTTTTCTTTTAACTCTTATAGTTTGGGATTTAGCCTGTTTTAGGGTCTCAACTGTCCAACCTGTGGGCTTTTATCAGGGTTCTTGCACAGCGTTTTTTTTTTTTCCCTCTTTCTCAGGCTATGACAAACAAAAACCCCTTTTACACAGAGCAATGTTCACTAAAGAAAGATAAACTGATGAAGCAGGATCATGTTTACATCTAAGACGTGCACAGAGGATTTTAGTCTGAAACAAGTGCTGGCTTTTGCCCTTCCAGCCCAGGTAATAAACAACCCCCTCACTCTCAGTAATTTGATTGACTTTTGATTATGCCGTCACGATGCACTGTGGGTACATCACTCTCTACTTCTGCAGCTCACGTGTTGCACATATCATCTGTCTTCTTACACAATTCACAAAACGTGCTTTTGTTTTTCATGGCGTCCACTGACACTGACAACTAAGTTTAACATGCAAGGTCACAATGAAATCTCTACACAAATGTAGGGTTTCCTGTGTCGATGACAGATTCACACATGCTCCTATGCTCAAAATGGACTAACCCAGCCACTCGTTTCTGCTGCATGTTTCTCAGAAACAAGCATTGGCTGTCAACTGATTAATTAACATTTATCAAGTAAACGTGCCATAAAACGAACAATGCTCATTAGAAGTGACAAGCATGAAGTGTTAAGTTTCATCGTTATCAGTATACATTTGGGTTTTGTAATAGCATGCCACACTAAGTGAACATTTAATATTTGGGGTGTACTGAATAAAAAGAAATAATCAATCAATCAATAGATTAAGCACAAATTACAGTACTGATTAACTGCATTCCTAAATATAAAGGTTAATGAAGACTCATGCTTGGAAACATTATTCAACAGTAAGTTTTATCTTTGAATCTTCACACACAGTCAGATCTGGGCAAAAACAGCAATAAATATTTACATTTTCTACAGCCAAGTACTACTACTACTTTACTCCTCTGAACAAAAAGAGAGGAGTTTTGTTGTGACTGTGCTGTGCTAATCTCATAGCTCCACTATCATGCAAACAGCTCACATTCTCCGCCTCACAACACTGGACAGGAGCCAAGTAGGCCAATCAGCAGTGTCTTACCTACTGATACCAGTCAGCTCCTGATCCCTACAGAGGTAATAAGCAGGAGATGCCAGTCTGTTTACTAAAAAAAGAACATGTGAGAAAATCTCTGCAAATATCATGGAAGGTCATTGATCCACAAATCCTAAATGTGGCTGCATTGGGTGGCAACAGGCAAACAGACTGTGGGTGCTCACTCACTGCCGACTGTCCTTAAAGGTTGGAGTTTTTCATTATTTATTCATACGTTCATTTATATCCTGCCATTATGTGGTATAAACAGGCCGGTGACAATTCTCTGTTACTGCCATGTATCGATTATGTGTCGACCTTCAGTGGAATCGTATCGTGATTTATGACACAAATAATTCTAAGCACATCATGCTTGAGTCCCACTGAACATTTGTGCCAAATTTGAAGAAATTCTCTCAAGCTATTCCTGATAAATCCCCTTCACGAGAATGTGACTGATGGACAACACAAAAACATAACGCCTCTGGTCATGGCTATTACCAAGCAGAGGCATAAAAATGACTTCAAGTTAATTGTAATTACAAGACATACAAATATAATCAAAACTTCCTTGGGTTTTTTAGTAAGTTTTCCTTTCTGAACATCATTTTGTGGTGATGAATGAAATATCTTTCTATTTTATATTTGACTGATCTGAGAAAATATCGGTATTTATGTCATGATGTTGATCTCAGTAATATCACTGGACAGAAAAGATTAATTAAAGAGATGACAAGAGATTTCACAGAATTAGTGTACGGTTGTTGACCAAGATGCACTACAGGTGCAAATTCTTTCTTCCGCTCACTGAGCAACCCTTTGCACCAGAGTACTATTAACAGCACATTCAGAACCACTCAGGTGTATATTCATAAAATAAAGGATATACTGAATCTGATGGGTTTATTTTTGTAACATCATCGATTTCCTCACTCTTACTAAACTCTACAGCTCAGAGTATCCCTGTGTTCAGCATGTGAGAAATAACTATTAAATATATGTCACAACAGATAGATGTCAGCTCTTCAGTTCAGATGTCTGTTCTAGTCCACAGTATCTTTGTAACACAACTACTACCCACTGTACAGAAGGATTACTGTAGGTCAGCGGGAGGGACGCAGGGCCACTGCAGTGGGAACAACACACATGATCACAGGAAGAAAATATGGACTGAAACTAAAGTTACATGCATGTTTTTCACAACAAACATTTCGACTTTTCGAACACAAGTGTAACTGATCACTGTTAACTGCTGAAACTGAGCCTTTGTTATTAATGTTATAAGCTTAACCTGTGCTTTTCCTGCTAAGACAGGTCATAGCTGTGTGTCAGGAGGCAGGGTGGGCCGTCTGCTAATGACAACATTGGCAGTTCGAACAACAGTTCCTCCTGTCCGCACGCCCTGAGGCTGAACCCCAAATGGTTCCCAAATGTCAGGCCACCACCTTACATGGTAGCTCACTGCCAACAGTGTACGAGTGTGTTTGTGAATGAGAAACTGTAAATTGTAGAAATAAAATGCTAACTGTAAAGCCCTTTGGATAAAAGTACTACACAAATGCAGCCATTTACCATTTCATGTCTGCTGTGAAAAAGGACTGATTTGGGAACAATACACAAACAACAGCGATTTCATGGTGACAACAAGGGCTGCAACTAACAACTACTATCATTATCAATTAATCTGGTAGTTTCTCGATCAATCCTCTGATCAACAAAACATCGGAAAACGGCAAAAAACGCCTCCAAGTGATAGAAGAACGTCTGCTGTAAGTATACAAGGACATGACTGCAAACAAATTATGTTAATAAAAAAGAATAATTACATACATGGGATAAAAAAAAGCTTAAAAAATCTATTGACTTTGATGCACATGTGTTTAAGGTTTTTTTTTTTTTTTAATTCCATCCCTTTCTGTTACAAAGCAACAGTAATGGATGACCAGCTCTGGTACAGACACTGCATCAGCTGATGAATGAAAGCACAATGAGTTTCCCAAAAACCTTACATAAACAGCTCAATATCAACAGACAAGCACAAACATTACACAGAAAGGTGTGAGGCAGAAGTATACATTTAAAATATGAAAGCTATTTCAACATAATCTCAAGAAAAAACAAACCCATAAAAATCCCACCCCTGCCTCTCTATGTGATGCCTTCACTTGTTTTAGAGAAGCAGAGCACGCGAGCACAAACGTCTACATCACAACCATCACCATCATTTATCAGGCAGGTGTAGATTACAACCGACCTATTATAAACACCAATAAAGCCATAAATGTCACCAGTATCTTCCCAGTCTCTGCACTCAGCACAGATCCTCAGCAAAGCAAAACAAAACCTCAATCTAACCCGTTGTGCCAACACCCACGTAATCTCTAACCCTTATTGGTGGAGCGCAGACGATGTCCCGCCTCCAGTTGTGTCTGAGTGGCTGCGAACGCCGTCAATCACAGGAGCTGCTTCATAATAAACAGCCCGTTTCAATCTAGGTTGAGGCAGAAGATAAACAAGTTGGAGGCCTACATGCCCGTGGCCTAGATAGCTATATTTAAAAGATATTTAAAGTCAAATATCCCACCTACTACAAAACGTGAATGCAACACGGGACTATACGCCAACCCGAGACTTTTATTAGTGTTTCTGTTTCAGAAGAAACACCAATTCTAACGCTTATCTAATCAAGTCGGTGGATAAACTATACAGCAGTTTGTTTGTTTGTTTGCTTGTTTTTCAGTGGAAAATCCAAACTAATCTATCATCCTAAAGAAATCCTTACTCGTGAGATCACCTAGGTGTAAACATAATTCCGGTTCGGGTGTATTATTTACCTTAGATCACATGGAAATTTCTGGCTGTGTCGAGTTTTTTCTTTTTTTTTTCGTCCAGCAGCAGTGGCTGTGTTTGGTGCTGGGGGGGCGTGTACCTGCTCGGGCTGCTCTGACTGCAAAAAAGTCAGTGTTTGGCATTTCGCTGGCCCCCAGAGGCTTTTCCTATCACAAATACAGCTCAATAATGTTCTACGAGACATGTTATTTAAACGTTAAATGGTTGTGAGTGTATTATAAGAGGTGCAGGATAGTTTAAAAGTAGAGTACAAGCCGATCTTCTTACATAAGTGCAGCTTTTAACCAACTATAACCCTGAGTTAAGACATGTAACCCCACTTACGATGAGACTCACCTTACGGGGGATACTTAAGAAAAAATCAGCCGGATGTTATTTTTGACAGCTTTATCCCCAAAATGGATATCAGCTCATCCTGAAGCGGCAGCGAGCTGCTCCATTTCTGCACATTAAAAAAAACTCTTCCCGCAAGAGATCGACGAGGTGCGGAGACACACACCAACACACCGACAGTGATTACTTCGCCCAAGGCCGAGTGGGTTTTAACGCGGAACTGGCCAGTTTTGTTTCCTTTTCACCCGCAGCTCACAGTCACTATGGCCTCCGTCCGCCCCCTTCCTCATCCCAGCTGAAGCACCGATACACAACAACAACCGACCTGCCGTTAGCTCCGAGGCTAATCCTCCAACAACACCGACCAACAAGCACCCTACACCCGGGCACAAAACGGGTCAGAAACGGTCCAACTCACTTTAAGGACGCCCCCGCATACGTCTCTCTTCGTGCTGGACCTCGTGTAGGCTCCCGTGTTAGAGATAATAAGGCCCACTTTTCAATGGAGTCCACACGCTGCTGCAGCTCTGTCGGGTTTGTTTTGTTTTCCTTCTTCCTGACGGGTTCCTGGAAAGCGCGTGACTACCCGACCACGTGGTGCGCTGCTGGGCCAATAGGAGCAGAGCCCGAGGCTGGGTAAAAACACTCCTGCAATATTTCGCCAGACTCGATAAAGTGTAATTTTATAATAAATATGTGTAACACTGGATTTAATCGATATTCAGTTTATAGTGCTGTCATCGCCGGCAATGGCCGGATTAACCGGGGTAAAAATGTTTTTGAGCTCCTACTGACTCCCACTGTACAAGGCAGTTTCTCATGCACCAAGAAACCCAGTGCCCCGCTCTTCAAACGTGGCTTAAATAACTCGTTATTGAATAAACATCAGGCTGAAACGACCCTGATAATTCTCATACAGCTAATTTGGTTCTTTAAGCACAGTATGAGGGCTGATTTGGACGAAGTTACCTTTTGCTTGCACTTTAATATGGATGGCTGAGCATACAGTTACATGAGTTAGCTACTTGGGAATTCTCCCAGTATGCAATGGTATGCAAATAAGAAATAAATAATTGTCAGAAACCCCAGGTTTTTTACATATTAATTGCTTGACACAGAGAAACAATGGAAGCAGTTTGATAAAACTCAACTTTACAGTACACAAGTTCAATACAACCTAAATCATTTAGGCTTTAAAAGCAGAATTTGACAGGTTTCCTCTTCAAGAGAGGACAGATATTGTACTTAAGTGTAGTCAAATTACATAGACCCAAATGATGTGAAGTGATCGTGGGCAGTTGCTTGTTTTGCTTGGATGGTAATCCAGCTTTGATCAGGGTCGGAGCCTGTATTTTAGAAACACTGAAACTGTGAAAAGATAAGTTAAACACAATTGACTGTCTGATTTCCATAAACTGTTCAACACAATAAAAGTCTCCACTGAGGTCAGTCTAAAAGTAATTCTCTGGGCGGGGGGTGGGGGGGTGGGGGTTGTAATCAGCTGTTCCAGGCAGCTCCCACCCTTTTTTCATTGGAAAGAGAAATTATGACTCCAGTCATTGCTACCATGCATGCCCAGGACTGTTCACAAATAAAATGAAACAAATGAATTATAACCATAGTAAAATGTAGATGTGGTCTGAGTTGAAGCTTTTGGAGAAAGAAAGAGACCCTGAAACATCAAAACTCTTTCAGTTTCAGTATAACTCCGCAGAAATGAAAGCTGCCAGTGAAGAAAATAACAACACTGGCAGAGGATCATTCAGAGTAACCCACAACTTTCATCCAGGAGCTGACAGAGAGGCTGTCTGTGTGTCTGTCCGTGTGTGTGTGTCTTGTGTGATCAGTTGAAGCTGGTGGCAGTGGGAAACACACACTTCCCACTGCATTGTTCTAAAAGTCTCTGGGTGAACAGATCACACACACATTAAACAGCCTGCAGAGAGCACCGCCAGTATTTGTGAGCTTCTCGTGAAATGAGACTTCCAGTGAATTCATTGCATCCCCAAAGCATCTAGTGTTTTTCCATTCAACAATACCGTTATTATTAAAGCTGATTTTTTTTCAAACTTTCATGCAGGGCACACAAGATCATGATGTTAACGCTGATCTGCTAACGCTCTGGAATCTGGACTCATTTTGGACAAATTTTTGCCAACTTTCCGTGCATTTGTTTTTGTCTTTGTTCATCACCTTTTAAACTGTCTTTACCGCACATGCATGGTATTCTTTATCAGCAGAAACTCCGCTGTAAGTCGGACTCATCATTTTGTCAGTTTAACAAGGTGTGAAGCTGCCGGAAACCTTAAAGGCGAGAAAAATGACAGTCACCAATAAAAATTCAGCTTTCATAATCAGTCACTCAAAGTATTATTACATATGGCCAGCAGACATAAATATTATGCTGTGTGAAAGCTTTCTCAACTTGCCTCTTCATCATTTACAGTATAAATAAAATTGTGGTACTATAAATTTATACTCACTGTGTTCACTGATGACTCCAGACATTGTTTACTTTTCATTATGAGTTATGTGATGTCTTCAGTGTTTGCAATGAGGGTGAAAATGCTACTAGTTCTTAGAAAATTACTGCACATTTTAAAGGAGAACTCCAGTGATTTATTTCTGCACTTTTATAAAGTTGGGAGACGAGAGACAGATCAAAAACAGAAAAGACTGAGATATTCCTGACATTTAGCTCCTGCATGGAGTCAAGCTTCAAAAACACTGGATCCTACACTTCCCACAATGCAACTCATTAGTGTCTTTTATTTGACTCGTTTTAGCTGGTAAATGCCCACATCTTACGAGCTCCAAATCTCAATAACATGACCAGACCATGGAAATTAATTTTTGACCTTTAGGAACAGTATGTGAAACAACACAGATGTAAGGAGGAACACTCAGCAAGCTCTTTATTAGAATAGTACTTTGAATAGTACTTCCTCCCTTTGCTCTCAAAACAGCCTCAGTTCTTTGTGGCATGGCTCTGCTCCATGTTGACATGATTGCATCACATCATTTCTGCAGGGGGCTGAGATGTGGTTGAAAACTCTCTGTCTTTAGATCTCTGTCTTTAGATTTCTTCCCCTAAGAGCCACAAAAGACGTTGTACAAACCATTTGTAAAACTGAGTGGCCCTTTAATATACTTTTCAAAATTTTGCTTTCAGTGGTTGTAAAGCTACTTATGAGATAGAGCTTGTACAATATGAAGTAGTAGTTGTTTCGGGAAGCAGGCTTTTCTGGAAGTAAAGCCTAATTCCTGAGACTGGGTTTTACTCTGCAAAATTTTCCAAATAATTTATTAAATCTGCTCCATGAAACAGGCTTAAGAGCTCTCCAAAACAAAATGCAGCCTCTCTAAAGTTCTTTTTGATTTACAGTGGGAATGTTTATCATTTCATTAGTACCCATGTTTCACCAAAATGAATCATATGTTTGAGTCTTGGGACACTTCGTTTTGAATTGTCCCTTTATCAGCACCGTGTTTGTGCTCTTACTGCTTGAAGTTAAGAAGAAATAGACACAGGGCCCATTATATACTTCATTATAGTAAACAGATGATTGTGGTGAGCAGGATGAGCCTTGTTGCAGGTCTGTTGGTGGTTTGCATTTCCTTCTTCTTTTCTTGCTGGTGAATATCTATAATTAGGTGATGAAATAATCTTCCTCCACTCTTTTCCTGCTGTAAAAGCTAAATTCTGTCTTAAATCTTTGGAAGTGGGAATCATTGGTCTGGTGAGCTTCACTTTGAGTCTTTGACATAACATAGTTGATTATCTAGAGGACAGTGAGCTTGACATATGACCATTTCTCCAGGATCAGCCTAAATACTTCAATGAAAAAGTTCCAAATAAATAAGTAAACAGCTCAGTGTGCAAACAAGTACTTTCACTGCCAGGCAGATTTAGATGTTCTCATGATTGTAGCCCAGTATGAAAACGTCCATCACAGTGACAAAGCTACAGCATCTTGTCAGTTAGACTGCATAATTCTGATTTATACATCTGTAAACCAAGATTTTTAAATTATCCACTGGAAGAACTGTGGCAGGAGTTTATGAGCACTCAACTGCTGATGCTAGGCGTCCTGTTAGTGACATATTACTTCATAACTTCTCTTTCCATGAGAAGAACATTACACTTCAAATGACCACCAGCAGAATGAAATCAAGCAAGAAAATAGACTTTGTTGATGGTGAATTTTCTCCTTATCTGATGGGTAAAAGATTCAACATATATGGGTGGGGAAATGTATTGCAGCTCGCAGCACTTTGTTGCATAAAGGAGCACTTAAGAGTTTTAGGACTGTGAGGGAAGAATATAATTTAGAACAGCAAGATTTCTACAGATTCCTCAAATTTGGCAGACCTGGATGAGGGTACAGTGACAGTCTTCATAACTGCTTATTACTGAGTATAATACTAAAATGATCTCTAGAATTTACAACAGATTTTCAATAGAAAATCAGAGAGTGCACTTAATGTTAAAGATAAAGTAATAGAGTTCTCCCTGTGGAGGAGTAATATAAGTGAAAGACTATGAGTTCCTGGAGAGAATTTTGTTGGAAGAGTTTTGTCCTGTTCTTCATTACTCCTCGTAAGAAGTGACGCACAACTGCTAATTCTGATGGTTGGAGGCAATGCCAGACGAACAATGCAAATCATTACCATATCTCGTGGTCCTGCCCTTTTTTTCATCACTTACTAGAAGAGTACACAGCATTTTGAACCACTAAATTCTCTTCCGTGCAAGTATTAGTAGGCAGGAAATAAAACCTTAATGTCAGGGGTAAATCCAAGGCTGATAAATTTACTTTTTTGTACATTTTATAAAAACAACATTTATGACAAACTGTCCAGTGATTTTATTTTCAGAATAATGCACATTATTACTTTCACTTGAACTTGAATAAAGGATCTACTTTTTCCAGCACTGTCAAACAGTCTTGAAAAATATACAGGCTGCACTTTTATTTTGAAAGGAAGCCTGCGAGTTCAGCTAGACGGTTTTAATTGTCTTCCATTTTTTTTCCCATCCTGTACTTTTACTCGCTATGTAAAAATCCACAACATGAAAGTTCATTCTGACCTTGGAAATAGTCGTTTGACAAACAATCCCAACTCAAGGTTTTCAGGAGTGTCACACTCATGCTCAACTTTTAAACCAACACAGATGAGAAGTCAAAAAGATGGTATGGCAGAAATCACATCAACAGATCCATCTTCATGGATCTGATGATGAAGACTGGGCGATACATCTGAAAGTTACAGAACAGCTTGTAAGTGGACCTTGAATTGGGATTGTTCCATAATCCTGACTGTGTGTATTTGTATTGCGTATTTGTTATACGTCATAGCATATTAGGTACTTGTGCTACATATATATATATATTACTGCTTTACATGCGGAAGCTGCTGCTAAGTGAAAACCTTGAATTTCAGAAATGTTCGAAAGACAAAAAACCTTCATCTCAGCTCGGCCGCTGTCATTTCTGAAACCATCATGGGGTTTTGGAAACAATTTCATCTGATTAAAGGGTTGCAGCATTTTCTCATCACATGCCACAATCACATTATCTGTCAACTGAAGTCCTTTGGAATCACAAGGTTTTCAGTTGACAACAGTTGCGTGAAAAGTCCAGAAATCCACTTCAGTCCAAAGCCACTTGTATAAATTTAAAAATAAATAAAAGAAGGCATTTCTCAAAGTCTTTTGAAGATGAACAGTCAGTAGCTTCTTATTATATCACGCCATTGTTTTTAGCCCTTTCCATTTCTGGAAGCTGAATGCCCAACTCTATCTTCAGTGTGTTTTTCTCAAGGTCACAGTACTTATTAAAAAAAGCAGGGTCTCAATGAGGCTTTAGGGCTTTGGAGGAAAAGGGAAAAAGTGTCATCATCACCGCCAGCAGCTCCACAGATCTGTCTTCTGCTTTTATTCGGTCCAGTGTGAAAGCTTGTTGGCTCCATTCCCCTGAAAAAAATGTTCCCACTGGATTATGCAACAAAAGCAGCAGGAAGGGGAGTTAATGAAATAGTCTGATGAAAGGGCCAACAGTGCATAGCACCAGTGGCCACTGAATAATGATTTTATTAATTTACAAAAATCCTGCTGAAATTATGTTAATGGGATCTCCTTAGTGCCAACATCAAGTCCATTAACAATCCTTAAATTCGTGGATGGTAATAGCAGTGCTGCACTTGTTTTTGATTAGATGTCAGAGTGCTGGTTTATGTGCCTCAAGGTAAAGTTAAATCATTGACTGCACTGGTCTGTCTCATGCCTCACAGCTGCTACAGCGGAGACAAGAGGCAGCCATTTAAAAGTTTCGCATTCATGCTCTCAATCTTGAACCATGAGTGTCAAGTATTTTCTTGACTTGGACACAGAATATTTATTTACACAGTGCACCAGCAACTCGGGAAAACCGTCTCCCTACAGTCCATTCACTTTCTACCGAGATAAATATCAGCTGGGGTTTTCCATGGTTGCTTGGTTTCCTATTTTCTTGGCAAAGAAAAGCTGCCTGTGGCTGAATTTTTGGATGAAACCACCAATTAGTATTAGTATTAGCAATCAATCCCCAAGTAATGCTGCAACATATGCCATATATCTTCTGTCACTGGCACAGAGAATGAAGCAATCAGCCAAATCAAACCGGCCTTCAGACAGTAATGCAGCGCCACAGTCGTCTTTAGGCGAAATTAAAGTCAGTTTTAGTCTTGATTTGAGTTTCATACTAATTTGTTTTTCTGTTTGTATTTAACAAGGTATTTATCACTGATTTTGTGTATTAGATGTATATAAGTAATATACTACTTGGATGTGTCCCTAAATACACTGGAGACTTCTCGCAGGTTAGTTAGTAACACCAACAAGGACATGTTCTGGCCCGAAAAGTCAGCAAGAGATATATTTGATGTGCAGTTAAGACATACGATGTGTGTACATCAGCTCTGTCATAGAGGTCTTCACGGGTCCAAAATTATGGACCCAATCCACAATGGAACTGTGGAAAACAGAGGCCCTAAAATGAACATCTTACATACTATGACATTCCTACAATAAGCCTGGCTTCAGTCCCCTCCACAGAACAAAGATCCTGGATAAGTTTTGTATCCTTGTCCGATTTGGTTTATTTTCCATTTCAAAGAACAAATTTGAACAAACAGGGTTTGAAAGATATATGACGAGCTCAGTATGATGTTCACCAGTGAAATGTCAGTGAAGTTCACAGTTCTCATTCTCACACACACACAGTTTTCTCTCCCTGTGTGTGTGAACTGATACCACCACATACGCTCGAGTCCATTTGGATCCACCTGGGTACTAGACACACTGACACAAAGACCCGAGACCCGTGGCAGTAAATCGAGACCCTACCTGACCTGATTAGACAAAGCAGAACCAAGTGGACCCGTGAAGACCTCTACTTCACAAAGCTATAAGAGCTACAATTACCCAGAAACCATCTCTCCACAAACACCTGCCTCCCTCCACAAACACTTTGATCTGTATCTTTGCTGACGTGTGTCTTGGATTTCAAGTGACAAGGTCATAACTCAGTCTTGATCCTGTGCATCAGATCTCTCTGGTCCACCATGTCAGTCTGTCTGTTCCAGCGGTGGTAAGCCAGCAGGGCAATGTTCTTGGCAGCCACTGAGCTCATCTCCATGGCACTGCCGGCCCACTCAATACCATTGAGGTAGTAGAGATTGGGGTGGAGCTCTACAGGCGGCAAACCCTGGCTGCTGCCGAAATGAGAGTAGGGCTGCCACTCTGTCACCTGCACCGAGTAATACGACCTAAAATTGAGAGGAACATAAAGAAGAATTTCTCATTATGCCAGAGCACAATCACCAAGTTTATTAACCGTTAACAAGTGGGGTGGCCTTTTAGTCCAAACTGAACTATTTCAACAACTGTGAAATGTTTTACAGAACTTTGTGCTCCCCAGAAAATAAATCCTACTGACTTTAGTAATACCCTGAATTTTCCATGAGTGCTAATGTGAGATTGTAATTTTTGTGTTTTTTTACTGGACTGTCTAGATCTATGGGATGGTTTGCCATGAAATTTGGTTCGCACAATCATGACTGCTAGCAGGGCTGTAGACTCGTCATTTTGCTGCTCCATTTCATGTATCTGGAGGAATGATCAAATGATTGACGTAAAATTAATCAGCAGCAATGTTCATACCTGATTAACTGATTAAGTTGTTTTATAAACAAAAATTCACTCAAATATCTTTAGGTTTTTGACAGGTGGTCAGACAATGTCAGCTTGGGCTTTGGAAAATTAGAATGAAAAACTCTTCTATTTTTTGGACCAAAAATGAAAATGATGAGTACTTCAATGGATTATGAAGTAATGAAAATAGTAGTCATTTGCAGGGCTAGTTGATACCATGATTTCAGGAAGGAAGTGGCTGACCTGAAGAGTGTTTTGAGCTGAGACTTGTCCAGAAGCTGTGGCGAGAACACTTTATACACTCCAGCCTCCTGTGGCTGTTTACGCCGGTAGCCTGCCGAGATGTTGACGGGACAAACACTAGCCACGCTGTTGAAGAACAGATCAGGTGTCTCAGTTGTCAAGATGTTGGCGAAGGGGAACAGGCGAGGGTCCGGAAAGCCAAAGAGAGAGGTGTTGAGGTAGCCGTGGACAATGGTTGCTACAGTGCTGTGATAGTTGCCGGGAAGCTGGTCAAAGGGAGGTGTGAAACCTTGGAACTGGAGTCCAGATTCGACATTGGCCTGAAGCGGCGTCGCCAACACTACAATGTCATACAGCTCTGATCCCGTCCTCCCTGCTGCCGTGGTGAAGCTCAGCTCGTACTGGAGCGCCTCCCCTGTCAGACAAATACACGAAATCAGCGTCAATATTTTGTCATATGTTTTACGTTGTAAACAATCTATGTGAATATGTGGTTTCATCTCCCGTATTTAAGGATAATTTCAAGTGCTGCAATTTCAAAGAGATCACTATAAAACTGAGTTACAATGAACTAGTAGCTTAACATGATGCCATTCAGCCAACTTCGAGGTTAAGCACCTGGCTGGACGAGGGAGATGGTGTTGACTTGTGCTTGCAGCAGGTTAGCGTTGGCCATCTTCAACAACCCAGAACACACCAGCTTGTTACCTCCTTCCACCGCCCACTGGTTGTTCTGGGCACCAGCTAAAGACACAGCGCCTGAAACACACACAAACACACTCACTCACAACAGACAGCGCCAAGTTCTATAAACCAATTATCAGCTGCCCACACATTTTCCTGTTCTCGCTCCCACAGGCCACCCCTCCTCTCACCTTGCTCTCTTCTATTCTCGACTGCCCGCTCCTCCCTTCCTCATCTCCTGTATCTCTCCTCTTTTCTTTCCTCTCTCCTGACCTACATCAGCAGGGACGTAGATGTTCAGCTCATAACTGGCCCTAAATTCAGTGCTGCAGCCTTCCTCTCCTCTCTCTCTTTCCTGCTCGCCACACCCTCACTCCACTGCTCATTTCTTCACTCATCTGACCTATGAAGGCCGGGATGCTGACGTTCTGTCCGTAGTTGACCCTCATGACAGGTGCGATAACCTCGTCGATGAAGCGCTGTGAGACACCCAGCTCCAGCAGTGAATCAGAGAGCGGCCTTCGGGTCATGTTGATGAAGCCACTTCCCCCAAGAGAGTCCAGTAGGTCCTCCACTGAGCTGAAGGCATAACCGTGGGCCTGGTACTTGTATATCCTTTATTATACATGTGTACACAGACAACAAATAAATGGTTGATTAGTAATTACAGTAGTAAACAGATTCTTAAATGAACATACTGTAAGAATCTTTTTTCCGCATTTCTTTCTCAAAGTTATCACAAATTTCTCAGCAATTATCTGTGAATAACAAAAAAGAAAGAGACACAGAGACAGAGAGAGGTACAGGCTCACTGCTGCAGATCTAGAGAGAAGAAAAAAACCCAAAACAAAACAGTGATACTAAGATAAATAATTTCCTGAGGGAGGAAATAGTGGTCGGAGAACGGTGATGGTGGAGGGGTAAAGTGCAAATCAGGGCCTGTTTCATGTTTCAAGCCGAAATTGAGTCATGGTAACATGCAAAACTTTTGAACTCTTGGCCATATTTGACAGTCATGTGCGAGGTTGTGCACCACCTGATATCTGAAACAGGACTGGCTGGCCACAGACATAATTTCTGGCTATATATTATGTTGTTTTGCTGTTGGAGGATGAGGAGAGCTGAATTTTCATTGCAGTGGCCCTCAGCAATTTCCGGCAGATGGCTGTCGATATTATACAGACCTCATGCTCTGAAAGTCGCACACTGAGTTTTGCAGCGATTAAGGATAAAAAAAGTCTAAGGCGTAGGAAACAATGATTCAGCATAGGCTTTGCTCATTGACTACAACACTAGAAGGCAGTGTTTTGCATTTCCTTTATACCTGAAGTAACTGTTTCTCTATTCACTGAGTCACTTTGTGAAAACAGTGGTGGCAAGAGTGGGTCCCCTCTACGAACCTACAGAGACACGCCAGACATTTACAACCGGCAGCTAACGTGAGACTAAACCACAAAGAGGACATTCATATGTCTGGCTTACCTCATGAATTTCTCCATAATTTCCTCCACCCACATTTGCAGACGTATGAAGCTGATGCCATAGCGCCACCACAGTCGGAACAAGTCCAGCAGGTACCAGTCTGTCTCCTCCAGAATTACTTCCTTGCCGTTAAACACTGCTGTCTTTCCTGCCACGCTGCGACGATACTTCAAACCTTGAGGGGCCAACACAAGTTAACACAGGGGACAAAACACACACAGGGAGTGATTTAATATTATAAAATTAGTTTCTGTGTTTTTTAAATAATTTGTCTCTAACAGTTACTCTCTAATAGGGTAAAATGCACCTGTTCATTTTTTCTGTGAAAATAAAAGACATCTATGATAACTCATAGATTCTCTGAAGTTCTCTGTACAATCATTGTCATGCAAAATGCAGTATAGCAAAATGTAAACAGTTGTGTGGTCTGATTACTTTGGCAGGGCACTGAATATTAAATGCAGAACTACAATGACATGTCTTGCAGTCAGAGAGCAACACAAGATGCTGCTTAGTAAACTCAAAACATCTAGGTGTATTAACTGATGGCCGCTCTTCCTGACCAGCTTACATCTACTGGAGACCCAGAATGAATCTGATCAAACTAATTACTTATCTCCATTGCCATTACAAAGGATCTCTACTCTACAAAAATGGTCTTTGTTTCCACCAGTTTTCGTATCTTGTAACCCTGAACAGATGTTTGAAGGTTCCACTGGGAGTCACTAAAATTTGGTTTGAAGCCAAGCTGTTGTTTTAACTCGCTTTTCACTATTTAACATGCAACCATGCATCTTTTCCATCAAAACTAACTAGAAAAGGACACAGTGGCTCAATGAATACCAAGCAGTCACTTCCATATTTATTATCCTATTGGCCTTTTAAACCTTATGTGTGTGTGTGTGTGTGCAAACCCACCGAGCTGTTTGACAAACTCCTGCATGTGGAGGTTGAGGGAGTGAATGATGGAACCCCCAGATTCGTAGTCATTGTGATTGACCGATACGGTGGCGAGACGACCCCCGACCTCACCCTTTTCGAAGACATCCACCTGTAACTCGGGGCCAAAGTGCTGCCGCAGGAAGTGGGCCGTGGCGCTGCCTCCTATCCCCGCCCCAATCACAGCTGAAGCACAAGGGATCGAAGGGGAAGGGTGAAATCACAGGGAGATTTGGAAGTGAAATGTGTCTTAAAACGAATGATCACCAATCACATGGATTTATCTACAGTAATGTGCAAATATTTGGGGACTTTAGATGTTTAGATTCTCATCTATCATGCAATACCATCAGGCAGGCCTCTGATGTTGTCAGGTGAAAATAGGGTTGTGGTAACATGGCCTCTAACCATGTGATTGTACGTTCAAATCACATTTATATTACTTCAAACTACTATGTACATGTAATTCATTTGTCAAACATAAATACAAGTGGGCTGTGTATATACTGTACATAGTGCACATCCTGTACATGACCAACTACTTATGTATATAAAGTAGCTTTTAAAGCTTTTTCCCCACATACTTGCATGTACATAATGGTCATATGTTCTTTTTATTTGTTTATTTTCTTTTTTTTTTTTTAGCTTTGTTGTCTTTGTTTTTGCTGTATGTCCGTGTGTATCGTCCTGGACATTGCTACTGGTACTGTAGGTAAATTGAGAGCCACTAATAAAAAGGAAAATCTAATAAAGAGGACAAAAATAAATAAACATCACATCTAATTTTGCTTACAAATTATTAGCAACATTTAGATATATTAGCTGCAGTCGGACTAGCTTGTAACCCTCTGGGTGCCGGCTAACGTTAGCTAAATTCAACGACCAGCTGTGATGTTTTAACACACTGCTTTCCTTGCCTATTTTAGAAGGCGGAGCTCCGTCAACATGAGCAGGTCCCTCCGGGTCTCCGACAACCGACCAGGCTGACAGAAGGACGGCGAACACCGGGACTAGAGAACCGACCATAGCGGCAACAGAGCAGAGATGAGCGGGAGGAGAGGAGGCGACCGTTAACCTACCACATTAGGCTAGTTCCCCTCGTTCTCTCCCCTTTACACTGGCAATATTTTTCAGAACAAGGCTATTGACATGTCTCTTGACTTTGTCGCTGTAAATGTATTATTTTTAAATTGGGTTCCGGATACTGAAGACGACCTGGTAATGGTGATGATGATGATGATGATGACGATGATGATGCAGGTTGATTCGCTAATGAACGGCCGTTCACATCCACGTCCGGCAACATCACGTAACGTGAGCCATTGGCTTGTTTCGGCCAATCACAGCCGTCTGATCAGGTCAACGTCAGATAATGAATGAGTGTACGTATTTTACGTACTGCCGCGATTCTCGGTTTTATCAACGCAGCGTTCCAAGCATGCCACAGCACGGTGCTATTGTTCTCCACAAATAAAACATGTCACCCATCATCAAAGATGGATAGCCAACTTAGCAGGTGCCACAGACCCCCAGTGTCCCAGCTTTAATATTCTCTAGTGCCTGTTTATATAGTTTGATTAAACAGTGGCTGGGCAATACCACAAAATCTGGTCTAATACCTGGGTCAGGATCCCAGGATTGTTAACAGCAGCTGATGTCGAGGAGAGAAATTTGTCATGATTTATGTGGTGAATGCATTATTAAAAGGTTTCTCTTGAATATATTTTAATTACCACCAAATAAGTGACTTAAAAAAAATTATACTCTGCTTGCATGTTTAAGGAGAAATAATTTAACTTCCATGTATATTGGAGGTCAACAGGAGCCAAACAACAGATTTTCTTTTGCCCCAAGACCCCCTAGGAGCTTAATATGACCATGCTCATGTCAGGATTATTTTCTCATCCAGTAATGGTGTAGCTTTATAATAGAAATACACAGGACAACATATTGAAAAACAGTGGAAGTTGCCTTTATTTCATTCAACAGAGAAACTGCTGCGACATTGGAGTAAACCACTGAGCAGAAACTAACATTCACACTGAGCCGCTGAAACAATGACTGGCACAGTGGAGCAGTAAGGCTTAAGGACGCCTCAGACACATGCACACACACTCACAGACACACACAGACACACTCCCACACACACTCAACTTCATTTACATCAGCTATCTTACACCTCTGTGGCTGCTCGGGCAGCAGCCTCATCACCATCCCTCTCTCCCTCTAATGTGGTCAGTCAGAGGTGAGGGGTCAAGGGTCACCTTGAGATCAGGTAACCTCTGTTCCCTGCTGCTGGCTTTAATGCAGGGCTATTTCAGGGCTAATAGGCGACATAACACAGAGACCTTAACCGTTCATCTCTATGGTACATCTCTAAGCAACATAACCCCCAGTAATAACACTGTGAGGCCAGCTGTGGGCCTGGAGGGTGGGGTTCAGGGGGTCTTGGGGGAGGTCATGCTCTAGCCAAAAGGAGGGCAAGGAGGAGAAGGGCATCGGCCGAGAGGGTGATGTGATTGGTCACTTGGTAGAGCGTCGGGTGGGCTCAGAGGCGGTAGGGGGAGGTGGTGGGCCGCGGCGGTCTAGGTCTTCGATGTAGAACATTATGAGCTTCCTGCGCTCTTCGGGGACACACTCCAGAACAAGGTACCGCTTGTCATTCTGAAGGATTTTCTCCACATCCTTAAGATGCTGCTCTGACTCTTGGATCAACTTTCTTGACCTGGGGGAAGGGAAGGATGTGACACAGGCAGAAGGCAGGATGGTAAATATCCTCTGTGCACAAAGGATTCAGAGATTTAAGAACAAGCCGCTGTTCAGATTTGGGTTTGTGTCTTCCTTAGATGCTAGTTTATACTGTCTGAATCTCTTAGGCAACAAAGTCACTTTAATTCAAATATTTTAACTGGTCAGAGCTTAAAAATAACACCCCACCCCCCCGTGCCATCTACATGTTTGCGGCTCGTCTTGATTCAAATCAAAGAATCTTCTAATCATTTACCAGAGTTGTTAAACCCCAAGAGAATGAACACAGGAACAAATTTCACCCATTTCACAGTTACATTTGAGATATTTGTTTCACAATCTGCTTAATACGGTCAAAAATGACATGAAACTGCATCTAAAGTAGTAGTAGGGAAAATAATGAACTGTGAACACTTGTTTTGATTGTGCCTATCTAGGATGTGACAGTGAGTGCACAGACCTGTAGGTGATGAACTTTGTTTCCTTTAGCAAGGTTCTGAAGTCAGCTTTGGCTGTGATGTACTTGTCTTTGATGTAGTCTTCAAACTCACGTTGTCTCTTCTACAGAGAGATGAACACATCACACACACCACAACTCAGATATGATGTGACATCTATATCACACTTGTCATTACTTCCCATCTGTTTATAACATCAATTCCTAGTAACTAATAATAGTAATTCATAAATGAATGTGATCTGGACCCGGCTGAGTGGCAAATAACTGTTGGATGGATAAACCAACTACAAAATAAAGTTTTGGCTAAAACTGACACTTGACCATTATGAGTCAGGGAGCATCTGAGCAGCGACAGCGTTTGCTACAGGACTGATGATGCTGTCTTTGGGTTGATGAACGACATTTCTATGCAACAACTGTGTGATCAGCCTGATTACCCTACCGATCAGCTGGTCCCACAAATGTGGAAAAATGAAGGAATGTTGTTTAAGGTCAAGGTTATTTATGCTTCAGATGAGGCACTGAAAAAGAATAATGACTGGATTAGGCTAGAAAACTGATTTAACTATAACAAGGACTGCTGTCATGTGGTCTAACTCAGCTCAGTTCAGAGAATAGACTTGTAGCTACAAGTTGAGAGGTTCAGTCTTTATAGATTGTTCTGTTGGTATGCCCTAAAAGAGGAAGAATGTTTTGGCTTTTTTTGTTTCTTTGTTTCACTTTGCTTAAGATTCTTGCAATGTAAATATACCATCTGTTTTAATCCATCACTGAAGTCACATAAAGACAGAAGAGGGACAGATCTCTTATTATTTCATAATTACACAAAATAATAACACTTTTAAATAACACTGAGAGCCTTACCCTGTCACTGGAGGAGAACTTAATACAGCGAGGATCCTCCTTGATGACCTTCTTCACCTCCTTCCATGTAGTTGTCAGAGTGATCTACAATACAAACACAGGTCTGTCAATAAGCTCTTCAAATGAATCTGTGATCCAGTTGATCCAGATTGTTAAATGCAGAGAATTATTTTCCTTCTAGCCTCTTTGGTTATAGATGCCCATGTGTGCACACAGCTTAGTGTAGATGATTGGCAGCTTTTCCAGCTGTTGACTTCTGGCACCTTCCTCATTTGATGTTTTTACTTCTCACCATGCTGGTCTCATCCAGTAGCTGCCTGAAATGTTCTTTCTTCTTCTTGGCGAGAGCTTCTACATGTTCGTTAAACAGCTTCTCCTTCTCCTCTCTCTCCAACAGCGACGCTGACTCCCAGCGATGGTCCTTCCGCAGGTTACGTCGTGTGTCTGACCATGTTGCATCTGAAGAACGTACCTGTGGAATGAATGAACAAAAAACAGTTTAAATGCAGAGGAAATGTAAATATCATTTAATGCTCTCTGGGGTTACAGTTTTAACCTAAAGGTTAGAATCAGTTGTTATCTTCACACTTTTCTTATCAAGTCTTGAAAAAGTGAAAAATAAATGAAATGACTACATTATTTTCACAACACAGCATATTTTATTAGAAAAACAAAAATCTGCAGTGCATCTCACCATATCAGACATGAGAGCTTTGAAATGCTGGATGGCCTCCTCCCTCTTGTGCTGCTCCCTTTCCCGGTCGATCTCTTTGGTCTGCTCTGATCGAGCCTTCTGCACCTCACGCTCTCTCTCTCTGAGACTGGCCTCGATACGAGCCTGCCGCTCCAACTCCCGCTCCTTCTCGATGTCAACGCTCTGTGGGGGATGAGACACAGTGTGCATCAGTTTTTTTTCCCTTACGTGATGCTGACAATAGATAGGTTTCCATCCAACTGTACTAATACTTTAAATTTTGAAAATTTAAATCAATGCACGTTTCCATCCAAATATTAAGGTTTGATTTATGGAGATAAATGGATGTTGGCACTGATTCTCCAGTTGGGGTCAATAAAACAATGAAGAGGAGGAGGGCACAACCAACACCACACCAACCTTTCCACCTCTGCATGGAAATTCAAATGCACAAATTAAAATTTTGCATAAAAACAAATGCAAGAAAACACACTTGTTCAGGGTTAACTTTCAAACTAACTAATGAATCTTACAGTGCACACACAAAAAAGTCTATTACACAGACTTACTTCATTCATACCCACTCCTGTATAAAAGTACATGAAGAACTATCAGTGCAATCTCTCACACCTAATTCATGTCATTCTCTCCATCTTTCAGACTCACGGAGATGCTCTTACCTTGGCCTGTTTTTCCACGTACTGCTTGAAAAGTTCTTCTCTGAGTGCAGAGCTGTCCACAGACTTGTATCTTGGGTCAGTCTCCAGCCGCTCTTTAACTTTGCTCCACCGCTGGCCTCCCTCTATGTGCTGCTCATTTAGGAGATCAAAGAAGTCTTGCTTCACCTGAGACCAAACATGCACACATAAAAATGAATTAGAAGTATGTCCAAAAACCACAGTCTGCAGGAGAGCAGGAACCCTGCAGATGGTAGAGTATAAGTAACTTGCTAAAAGACAAGTCAGCAGGGCAACAGACCCCTGCAGACATCATTCGACGCCAACAAACAAAGAAACAAACAAAAAAACCACCACATTCTTGTTCTGGAGAAAGGTGATGTACATTGATATTTGTGTGTGACTGAGTGATACCTTCTCTCCTCGGGACTTGGAGTCCTCTTTTTCTCTCTTCCTCATAGCGGTGATGAATTCCATGAAGATAGCCTCCCTGTCCTTCATCTTCTCTATGGTCTTAAATCGCGGGTCTCGGCCGTGCTTCACCGCAAATTCACTAAACGTTGTTCTGCAAATATAAAAAATACTTTTTACAATGCACAGTGGACAGTTAAAAACATCTCATGGAATGATCTCTTCAGCACAATGGGAAAGAAAGATATATTAATAACTAATTATGTTAAATACTAATAATATTATGTGATATTAAATGTTGTGAGTAGTCCCAAAATGTGAAGGGAATTATAACTATCTGTTGTATTCTTTCACAAGACAAAAAAGCCAGAGAACCGACTCTCAGCTTATAATAATATTACAATGAGAATTCTCTTTTCTTTGTAGGCAGCTACTTGTTCACATCTGTCTGACGAAATATCAGCACATGAGATTGAATATCAGCAGTTTCATGACAGAGATATCATTGTTGATCTTTAAAACACTAACCACAGACCATCAGGTAGAAAAAATGGCCTGTCCCTTTACCTGGGTGTGAGTTTTGCCTCCTCCATCATCCTCCTGAACTCGTCTTTGGCCTGCATCAGCTTGTTCTTCTTCTCCTTCCTCTCCTCCTCCGCACGCGTCTTCACATACTGATCAAACACCTGAAGTGGGCATAATCATAAACCTATGACTGAAGGATTTTCAAAAATGCTCTTTACATGATAATGACTATATTATCAGAAAGTGAGAATGAGTAATACGTGAGGGAGAAGAGAGAAACTGAACCTGCTTTCTCTCTTTTGGGTTGAGCAGAAGGTAACGTGGGTCAAACACAATCTTATGAAGCTCTTTGTCCCAAGTTGAGAATGCAGACACCTACATGTTAAAGAGACAATACTGGCATTAGAGAGACAGTTACTGTAAGCTGTAGCCATATCCCACAAAAGTCTATTACAAACTTTACACATCCACTAACAAACTAAACACAAAACTCAGAACATTGTTATGTAAAATTTTTATAATTTGCTCTTGACAGTATAATTCTACCAAGTAATAAAAAACAATTCAAGAACTGACAAGGGAATAAGGAACAACATAAAAACCTTTGGGACAGCATCACTGAATATAGAGGTATTCTATCTCTCTTTGGCAGTGCCTAAAAGTCCAGTCCTGTGATGGGGTGTCTTCAAACAAAGACCGACAAACTCTGCATTAAAATGTCAAGTAACGTACCCCTCTCTCCAGCAGCATTTCTCTGAACTGGGTCATCCTGGCCTCCAGTGGCACTATAGCTCGTTCTCGGGCAGCCCTGAGTTCTGCTTCCATTGCTGCTTCCTTCTCTGAGTCTGCCTCCTTCACATCCTCCTTCCTGTGCAGGTGAAGCCACAAACAGTCACAGGAGGAAGTGAGAGAATTATGAGAGATGAGATGAGGTGGAAAAATAGGAAGACAAGCACATGATTTTCTTTAGAATGACAAGTTAACTAAAAGTCAAGTAAGGTTTTGCAGTACTGTAGCATTGAATAATGGGATACTCACTTCCTCTTTTTGGCTTTGGTTGGCTCCTCATCCTGATTCTCTTCAGTAGCAATGGCTAATTCTGGCTCTTCCTTACTGATTGCTGTGCACGAACAGACAGACATAAAATAAATACTACAGACACTATGGCATACAGCCACAAGTGTGTCCTTGACAACACAACCCATAAAAACAAGTAGCTCAGTATAAAAACCATTAGTCTTTGTCTGGCCACTGGTTGCGCTCCTTAGAAAAGTAATGTGTTCAGCGTCGTAATGACTGATTGCATGCGAGTGTGTCTTTGTCCACACCTGTCTTCTTGCCGTCCTCCAAGCCTCTCTTGTGCGGCGGCTCCTGGATGTGCTTGTCAACATCAGCTCGACCAACCAGCTCCTCGGGTCGGTCCCACATGGACAGCCGTGTTGTCGGGTTGTAGAAAAACACGCGATCATCACCGGTCCATACCACACACCTGATATGAATTGATTGACACACACGGCCATCGAGAGGCGGCACGGAGATAAGAAGATGAAATAAGAATTACATTTATTGTGTTAAAGTGTAGAGGAGAGATAATGTGGCCTGTGATGGGGGGTGGGTGCACATACCATGGTGTGCCAGGGATAGGGTTGGTGGCTATAGGCCTGGCTTTCTGAGCTGCTTTTTCCTCCTCCGTCATCTCTTCTTCTTTTGGCTCCTCGGCAAAAAGACAGAGAAAAGAAAAATACGTTCTCACCATTACCATTCCATTTCACTGTTACACTACAGTGTATCTTATCATCTATTTATTTATTCTCAACATCAAAAACTGCCAAAAATATTTATAATCTAACAAACAGGAACAAATATTAATGGAAATACACTTCCCATAATGCTTTATGGACATAAACACATTGATTCAGTAAGTCATGCTGTGGGATACAACTCTTGTTTTAATTGGTATTTGTTTACACTCTGGCAAAGCATGCCAAATTAGCTATTAGCAGTTCATTATTGCAGCATACCCATGGGTGTACAGACAACTATCATTGTCTTAAATTAATAATGAAGAAAACCTAAAAACTTGCAAATTCTTCACTGGAAAGAGTAAGTCATGGTGTATCATGTGCATTCAGATTTGACTGCAAGAAGTAGTACAATTTTCCATGCAAACTACTGCAATCGGTCACTATGGATTTACAAGTATGCCATGGCCTGTGTGTGCTGATGGGTAGTACAGACTACAATTACTAACTTTCTATTGTTTTTAGAAACAGTAGCATTCATTTGTCACCCAGGATCTTTGTCTCACATTTCTCCCTCCTGCAACCCTCACCTCCCACTTTAGTGTACATGTTTGATGCATTTATTTCTTACACTGTGGAATATCATAACAATAATTTTTACAACTTTGATAATACTGTATTCAATTATGGTAATAGCAACAAAGCACGTTTGAAATTCAAAATGAGACAGAACACTTCTGATTTTCGTTTTTAATTTCTACTCTTCACATACCTCCTTCTCACTGTTAGTGTTTTCTATTTTGTTCTCCTCATCCTCCATCTCCATGGCCTCAGCTTCCTCCTGGGCCAGACGCTCCTTGGCCTTTTCTGCTTCTTTTTCTGAAGGCGAGGAGAAAAAGACACACACACACTAACGCGAGTTAAAATGGTGCAATGTAGCTCAACAAATAAAGAATGTTATCAATTCTGTCATTCTTTTTCCATAACAGCTTCACAAAAGTGGAGTTAAACTTGCTAATAAGCCGTACCTGTGCTAGGTTTCGGCAAAGTTCACCAGGTTAAATTTAAGACTTTGAAGACCAAGTTTAATGCCAAACAGAATGCCATTTAATACCTGTTTCACAAACATAACAACCATAGTGAAAAAGCATGATGGAAGACCAGCAGGGATGATACACTCAGACCTACTTTTAAGGCTAAGAGGCTATGTCCAAGACCAAGAAGTTAGGACTGAAATGCCCTTTTTCTTCCCAGCAGGTTCTCCAAACTCAGCTGGTTAGGAGCCTCTTTTAGGCTTAGGATGCTTTGTGAATATAGCTCTCGTGTGTTTGACTGTGCACTGACAAATGACAATGTTGTTGGTGAGCAGAAAATGAAAGTGGGTACAGCTTTTGAGTGATACTGGAAACCAGCCCAAGCCTAGCAGTTCACGTCATAATACAACACAGAATAAGGTTTTGGTTAGTGTAAGGGTTAGGCATTCAGTTCGGATGGGTATGGTTAGGGTAAGGGGCTAGGGATTGCGTTATATCAATGACTGTGTGCGCGTGCATGTGCGCACTACCCAGCAGTTCGTACCTTTCTCCACCAGGGCCTGTGGTTTCTCCCAGGTAGACTCCAGTGTTCGGTTGTTGTAGTAGTACGTTTTCCCATCAGCTGTTTTGTACTCTGACCACTCAGGGAGCTGCAATGATCCAGCCATGGAGGCAGGAGCTGCTGAGAGAGCCAGCTGGGGGTGCATCATGGAAACTAAAGGCGGGCCCATACCAGGAAGCATACCTGTCATTAGTCAGAGAGGAAAGAGGCAGACCATAATTGGCTGACCGTCATCTTTTGCAGTGGACTAAACTCTAGAAAAGCCATTAGTCTATACATAATATTGTGAAATGTCACATTTCAGGCTGCCCATTTATAATAAACAACATGTATTAGGAAAACCAGAGGTAAGAGAGTGAGCTCCACGGGCAAAATGAGACAGATTCACTGCAACTTAAAAAGGGGCTTTCCCTGCAGGTCTTTGTCTGGTTGTCTAGAAAACTAGTTTATTAGATGAGTGTGTGAATAAAAAAAATAATGAAAAATATATAAATAAAACAATATTATAATTTTGTGGATGAAGCTGCAGAAGTCTAAACACACATTATTGACAACAAACACAGGCCACATACACAAACAAAGCAGTAACCACACACACAACCATGCCACAAAAGAGGACAACCACATGACCACAACATGTAGTCCTAACTGTTACACTACTGAAGCACTACTAGACAGCAGCAGCTCGCTGTAATAGGACTGTACTTATAAACATGGTCTCTGTCTCAGCTTGAAATCATCAACCACAAAGCTAAAAAAAAACATTACTGATCCTAACAATCAGTGACTTGGCCCAATCTAATAATTTAGCTGCCGAATTTCAAATGTACCTTCATTTACCAGTCACAGTACACATAGCAAAACAACTGCCAACCAATTCCTGAGGACAACATACAAACGAAGTGACTAGTCTAAAGTTTGCAACAGGGAATATTTGTATTTCCAGTCTGGCTTTAACAAGGGAATGGTGGAAAGTAGACTTTAGCACACTGTCCAGTGCAACATCTTAAAAATATGCTGGTGATGAAATGTTTTATGTGACACATTTAATCCAGAGCAAACAGGTAATGTGAAGTCAGTGTCAGTGTAATCACAATCAAGCTGCATATTCTGCTTCTTTTTGTTGAAATGGTAGAAATTTCACCACTGTACACCGAATGGATCATGTTCACAGCATTCACCACCGTGCCACTGTTTGAGGGTTCTCATATGTACCATATGACTCATGTAGACATCATTCACTACCATGCCATCTACTGTGGGTCTGAGAGGCGAGCGGCTGGGTGTTTACCGTTGGCGCTGGGGCCTGCCTTTACACAGGGCGCACCTACTATCTGCATCATTGCTACACCTGAAAGAACAATGGACAAGCAAGCATCTGGTTGAACACAGGAGGACACTGGACATCAGCTACCATGGTGTGTAAGAGTTTTTGTGTGTGGCCCACTCAGACAAACACACACCCAAATTTTGGACTGAGCATCTGAGTTACGTTACAGCAGATACTGTTGATGTTTATGTGCTTGTGATGTATTTTGAGAGCACAGTGTTTACAATCTAAACTAAAATTAATTTGGAGGCTATTATATCCAATTTTTGATATAAGAAAAGAAGGAAAACTATTAAAAAACTGAAAGAGTGAGTGCATAATGTTGGAATACCACAAATCTCAAAGTCAATGAGGAAGCTCTCAGTCTGATATTGATCAACTGAATAAACAACAAAGGTAATCTAAGCCCAGCCCCACCTGATCATAATTCTGATTATGCCAGACACTTCGTCCACAAAGAACACAATAAACTGAGGAATTTCACTTCCCAAATGAGCGTTTTGTTACAATAAAGGACAGAGAGAAACAAGAAGGGATCAAAGAAGACATAACGGAGGAGGAGAGAAAAGCAACAGAAACAACTCTGAAAGCAAACACGGGACTAACAGGAGCATTTACATTTAAATTTAAGCCACAGACTTGTGCTATGTGACCCTTCAACAAAACGATGCCTGACAAATCTGAACTGAATACAGTTACCTGCTACCAAGAGATATCTGGTTGGAAGCCTCTTCAAAAGACTTGTGACATTTAGATGTTTAAACTGTGGTTGTGTGTCCCCATTGCTTCACTTACACACTGTACTTGTCAGTTGCATCTATGAGTAAAATGCTGCACTGTAGGCTGTCATAAAGGTGAACAGCACAGCAACAGTAGCAGGCTGAGGTGGACAAAATTCAGTAGACTGTAGAGAAGAACAGATCACCATTTGATCCACTTTATTTGAGCCAACACCAGTCCATAACCCTGATCACACCAGTACTGATCCTTAGGATCATTTCAGCACATCTCTACTTTCAAATGTCAAGTCGAAAAAACCAAAACTCTGTCCTAGAGACCGACCAATAAATTTGCAGTATAGCTCTGTGATGTATTTACTGAAGGATTGTTTTTCTGGATCCAGTATGTTCTGTTTGTCAGCTCTACCACCTACATGGGGCACCAAATATATCATTTAGATCTTATCATCTTATGTTCATTTTATGTCATCTTATATTCTATGTAAACATATATAACAACAAATGGTTAGTAGCAGCTAGATATCATGGCCTGTGAGTCTCTTGCTCTTAGTTTGTGGTTCTTACCTGGTAGAGGAATGTGCATGCCCGGCAACGGCACCCTGAAAGGTGGCACCATGACAGGGGGGAAGGCAGGTATGGCTGCGGTGGGCTGGGCCACACTGTGAGGAAGGGCTGCAGGCAGCAGTGGCACAGTCTGCACCGCCGTAACAGGTGATGGCACCGTGGAAACAGTCACCACAGTGACTGGAGACACAGCAACAGTTGAGGTCACTGTGGCAACAGGGGTTAGGTCTGCTACAACAGTGGCTTTTGGGAACAAAAAGAGAAAAAAAAGTTTTATTTTTGTTTTTATATACATGGGTGTGTGTACTTTATATAAGACTGTGTACTTACCTGCAATGGTCACAGAAGGGGAGGGGGAGGTGTTGGAGTCCGGACTGGAGGTGAGTGAGCGAGAGGAGGTTGTGGATGGGGCTTGAGTAGGGGAGGCTGCTGCTGTGCTGGCTGTAGTGTTGACGCTGCTGGAGCTGGCAGCTGCAGTCACCCCCACACTTGCACCGGTCCCTGCAGCCCCAGCCCCAGTCCCAGCTACAAGGAGAGGGTTGAGTTCAGACTGTTGAATGATCTTCACACCATCTGGTTTACTCCACGATGACTCTCTGGTCCTGGCGTTGTAGTAATATGCCTTTAAAAGGGATAACAGACAAGAAAACACTTGTAACTTGGTGACAAATCGTGAGAATATAAAGCTTGGCATCAAATTGATATTTGTCATCTATCCCTGTGATAATACCACAGGATTACTTTTTAATAAGCAGTTTTGTTGATTATATTGATACATACTAAGCAAAATTTCTCTCAAAATAACTTATTTTAGAAAGCCAGCCAAATTATCAGTCAAATGGTGAAGATATAAATTAGACACTTCACCACAAGATTTTCCTTTAATGGGGTTTAGTGTGTGTGTGTACGATAGGATAGGATACAACAGAGCCACTGGCTCCTTTGAGCAGAATAAATACTTCCTCCAGCAAAAATGTCTGAGTGCAATCAAGCGACTATGCCCATTAGATCAGCCATGAAACCTAATGTCAGCTCAATATTTTAGTCTGCATCATCAGACAACCCTTGTAATACTGATGCTGTCTAAACCAGGAGTTCTGGGCTATACTTTTGGGAAATCATTAATCAAATTTCCATCCTTTTCTGGACTGCATAAACTAGTGTAACAACCCTGCTTTGTGCCTAGCTAAAGCTTCCAGCTTACCTTTCCTTCTGACGTCTTGTTCTCTACCCAGATCTCCTCTGCAGGGTTGAGTGGAGGAGTTCCAGATGCAGGAACGGGAGGCATCCCAGGAGGAAACAGCATCCCTGGAGGAGGTGGCAGGTTACCGATGGGAGGGGGAAGAAATGGGGGCCTCTGTAGCAAAAGATGGAGACTCAGCATTAAGTTTCCAAAATTAAAGGAATGAAGCTAGAAATCTAAATTGCCCCATGAGAGTCCTCTGTGCTCCAACAAAAGGTGACTTCATTGGGTATAGAAAAATGACCAGTCAAATAAGCAGTCAACTATTTAGCCAATAGCTGAATTACTGAATCCTATAAATTGAAATTAGGTCTGTGAGTCACTATTGTATCATTCAGAGGAGTAGATGGTGGAAGTCAAAGAGACTGTACAACAGTGTATATGGCTAACAGTGTTAGCCATATCGCCCCCGATTCTGTTTGTCTGTCATTCTACATGATAACACAGGTGTATCTTACATATATCTTATACATGAACGCTGTATAAAAATGGGGAACAGTCACCTGTAAATGGGGAGGTCCAATGGGTGGTGGCATGCCTCCTGGTGGTGGGATGGGCGGCATGTTGGGGTCAAAGGGTGGACGTGCAAATGGGGGTCGTGGCGGAGGTCCCCGCATCATCCCAAAAGGAGGTGGTGGTGGCCTTAGGAGTGGTGGTGGGCCTCTTAACACTGGGGTCTGGGCAGGCGCAGGAGCAGGGCCGCGGAACCGCACTGCCTGCTGTGCCATTCTAGAGCAACAAAGTAATTCGGAGTTACAATCTTTGCTCAAAATATTTCCATGTTAACTCGCTATTAAGCTATTCCACAAAATTGCAGGTAATTCTAATGTTTGAAGGGAACTGTGACTACAGGTAGGGATGGGTAACAAAAAAGAAAGGATATACAGCTATCATATTAACCACAGGATGTTTTCCTGAATATCACTCAGGTGTGGCAAGTTTAAAATTGTCAAGTTGCTGGTTATAAGGCACAGCACGCAGTAAGCTTCTCCTTCAGCTGCCATTCTCAAGTAATTTAGAAGTCATTGCGGAAGAAATCCGGCATAGTAATTACTCTACAGTGTCTGTTAAAGCTCCAACATTGTCCTTCACAATATTTTTTAAAAAGTACACTGTCAGTATATCAACATCAACTATATAATGGAGGCGATACAAAATACTGAGGGCAGATGTCTGTTATGGAGGAAGCAGTCTGTATGACATCACTTAGACTTTATGGTTTTGTAATGATATAGATGTAGAATGAATATGGGAGCTGACGCCCCCTTACTTCGTAATGGACAATAATTTAAACATCCGAACTACTTAAGCCTTTTGCACAATACTGTACGTGAGCTGCAGAAATTAGTGCATGAAAACGCAATAACCCGGCCGTTGCTGTTAAGTTTATTATACGACGTTTAGAATGAATTCTTCATGGTGGTCTACAGTTGGCCGGGTAGGGACAGATACTTCGATTCACAATGGAAAAAAAACATAAAACACTCCATCGCTGAATCTCTTTCTACTTGGACTAACAGAAAGCCAGTTAATTCAAAACACTGAATGGGCGTGAAGTTATGCGCCTCTGCTTACTAATGAATATAGCGTAACTTAGCTTAGCTAGCGGTCCGTTAAGCACTAACATTTCTGCAAATAACGCACAGGTAAGATTGGGATTGTGTGTGATCACAAAACCCGAGCCCGGTGAGTTAAGCAGGCCGGTGTAAGAGCAAAATATCTGGTGTTTGATCTGGCTGCCGGTGTTTACCGCGTGCCACGAGTAGAGAGCAGAGGCGAGCCGCTTGGAAACACCACCTAGTTAGCTAGAAGCTAGCTAGCTAGCGTGGCTACATTCTCAAGTAAAACCACTGTACATCACAACCTCTCGACCAGAAACAACTGCATATAAAATCGCAGATTTTGCTTAATAGTCCACTAGGCCGATACCCATTTTAACATGTTATTTGCTATTATCTGACCTGTTGTCGTTGAACCCGATAGCCTCGTTCTCTGCCTGGTCCGCCATTACAGGAAAATGTAACCGCTCTCTTCCTGGAAACGCCCCTCAATAATTTCTCCGTTGTGTATTGGCTACACGTAAGTGTCAATCACAGCGCAGTTCGAGTTATGAGAGCTCTGATTGGTTGCTGTCTTTTTTCACAGGGATTTAGTCGAGCGTTCATTGGTCCGTTTATGTCCCGTTTTTCACGATGTCTTTGTTCAAGCAGTATACAGGATGTAGTATACTGTAATCTCTCCCACTTTTGCATACCTCTTTAGCTGTTACCACTTTTCTCTCTGTTTACTGTGGTGGTGGTAGTAGGTATCTTGTACGCTGTGTTGGTATTTTGTGTAACCATTGCTGTGAGCAGTGGTGGGAAAAGAACGCAATTCCTCTACTTAAAAGTTGTAATAATGTACCCACTGGTGGAAAGTAACCAGTACATTAGCTCAAATACTGTCCTGACGTACTTGTATTTGAGTATTTTTTTGCAATGCTACTGTATGCTTCTACTCCACCACATTTCCTAAGGGAATATTATCCTTTTACTCTTTACTCATATGCTTTTTTACTCTACAGCATTTATCTGACCGCTTTAGTTATAGTCACCATTTAAGATTTTACATGCAAATAAATGACGTGCTTATAAAATATGATGCATTGTTCATCAATCAATAGAGCAGTAAATAGCACCCAGTAGTATAAAAAATGTAATCCAAACAAAGACAAAATGTTTTATTTAAATGAGTAAAAATCAAATTTAGAAAAATCCTTCTAAATATCGCTGCCAGTGCTTCTTTGTGTGTGCTGAACATCTCTTAAAGCAGTCCAACAACATCAACATCATCCTCGCATTTACTCTCCACTTTGCTGCTGGTTTCAGTGTCAGGCAGGGCTAGGCTCTCTGATGTTGTGGTAGATTGAATGAGGGCTTCATGACTAATATTAGGTGGACGATGCTGTGCAGCCAGAGTTGTCTTGTCCCACTTCGGGTGAGTGTTGTCATAAATCCTCACTTCCTCCATGCAGATGCTGTCATTGGGGTGTCTTTGGACAAACCTGATACAACACACAGCACGTAAATCAGGAAATTCTCCATTTAATGCATCTAAGCAAATGTCACTGAACTGTGAAGTCTGTGAATTCTTGCACCACCTTAAAGCCTCATGTAAAGTATTACATAACGCTGAAGAAGCTTAACCTTGAACAGTGGCTCAGGACTCTGGAGTACAGGCCCGTTGCGTGATATGGGCAAAAAGATGGGTGAGGATTGTAGCCCACTATGTATGGTATCAGGGCGGGACACGGGTACATGGTAAGACCCAGCAACTTGGATTGAGCTGGAGGTATGGCCTGTGAGACAAAAGAGGAAATGACAGGGCCCTGTCCTGTTTCCTGCCCTGAGAACAAACGCTCTCTGCCTTTCTTCTTCCGGGGGCGAAACTCGTAATCTGGCATGATGAAAAAGCAGCGAGCAGAGTGAGTGAAAATCAAAAGTCAATCATTCACACCAGATCAGACTCAAACTGAAATTACTGTCTAATTGCAAACAAGACACTATAGTAACCTTGTAGTAAAAGTTCATTATCCTCTGGTTACTATCAGCTGCTGCCATGTATGTGTAATTGTTCTTACCAGGAAATCGCTCCATATGGATGTTTTTCAGTTTGTGAGCCACTTCATAGTAGGGCTTCTTCTGCTCTTCACTCAGCTTGGACCACTCACAACCCAGACGAATACTGGTGTCTATCACGCTAGCTTCGGGGCAGGCTTTCCGCAGGGCACATCGGTGGATATGAGACCACACCATGAAGGCATTCATGGGCCGTTTTTTATGTCCATTCTTGTCTTGGACAGACAGCATCTCCTTCAGATCTGAAGGACACATTTGGGGAATGATTGGTACATTTGCACTTGTAAAAAAAACATTCAATCAGAATAAGACACAAGATGTATGTTAGTACATTATTGATCATTAAAAAAAATCCCCTAGAAAGTTGCATGATAACAAACAAGTTTTATGGTAAAAAAAAAAAGTCAGTTCCTTTTTTCCATTCTTAGGCACAGATGATTTGGAGGCCTGCATGTGTGAACTGAAGCTCACATAACAAATGCTGTTATGAGAAAACCATTTCCACCAAATATTTGGGATGACAAAATATTCAAAACTACTATATCAAACTTCATCATACATCAAAGTATTGACTTTATAAGTCAAAATTATGAATTTGTGAAAAAAAACCTTTCTGAATCAAAAGTAGTAAGTCAAATTCATAATTAATTATGAATTAATATATTTTAATTAATATATTTTAATGTTGACTTACTCTGTCAAAACTTTTTCCTCATAATTTTGATCCAGAAAGTAAAACGTTGCCGTACCTTTCTCTGTTGGAGGGATGGTAAAACTGGTGAGACTGGGTGAGGTTGCGGTGAAGTGGACTGGATCTGGGATCAGGGGTTCTCCACCTGCAGCAGCCTGTGGCACGTCCAGCCTCTCGGTGAAAGTGTTTTCCCCACACGGACGCAGCTTCATGGCCCGGACGCGGAGACCTGAGGTGACCATTTCTGACCAGACCCCGCCATCACCACGGCTGTCGTCCTCCGTGAAAACACCTTGATTCAGAGGTAGTTTGTTTAAAAAGGTGGATATGGGTGGTAGCTTTCCGTGTCCAAATCGATTTCTTGCTCCAGCTGAGGACACTGAATTTGTTTTGGACCTGTTTAGCGGTTCGGTCTTCTCTCCGTCGTGACAAAGCTGAGAGGCGGAGGTCGCGGGGTCCTCCTCCGGGTTCCTGGTTAGCGAACTGCATTTGTCTCCATGCACCGTTTCTTGTTTTCTTTTTTGGGTTTGTTTCGCCATTGTCCCGACTGTCGCTGGTCTAAATTTGGTTCAGGGTCTGGGTTTTAGTGTAACCTGGTTTCATCTGAATTGTGAGTAATTGAAAACCATTCGTTGCCCTAACAACGGCAAATACGGGTTTGGACGTTTAAACTACCTCCTAACGGGGTTCCACAGGCCCAGCCGTTAAAGGCCGTATTATTAATGTTTATCAAAATGTAGTTTTATGACAGAAAAGAACATTTAAAAGACTTCTGCTGGTTTTCAGGCCTTGTTTTTTTTGGGCATAAGCAGCTAACAAATGGGTAGTTTAGGTTGTGTACACTATTAAGCCTAAAATGCTGGTATGAGCCTAAAATGATCCACAAAATTTTAGCGTTTCGTTAGAGAATATCAACTCACCTAAGGTTGCTAAATTACAGATTTTCATTTGTTCAGGATCAATAGTAATGCAGACATCAGTTTGACCGTGAAGACAAACTAACCTATGCTTAGAAGAAAAAGAAGAAACTGACTCTATAATGTTATAATTTAATTTTTAATGTTGAATGAAGTACAGAAAATATAGAGTACAATTCAAATGAAACAACCTGTACCGATAAAGAAAAAAAAAACCAAGATTCCCATCAACTAAATAATGTTATTGGTTGCTCTCCCATATGAACATAACCTTACAAGTAAACTAATAAAATATCAAACTAATAGCTATGGAATCATCCTTCTGAGAGTAACAAAATAAAGATTTGGTCATTTGGAGTGCAGTGCCTCAGAAAATGACAATAGGCTCTGCTTAGCTGTGTTTGCACATCAAACAGAGAAAACTAAACCCATACACAAAGTCGCACACACTCATTCACTCATTTCTCAGGCATACACTTCACGCGAGATCCCAAAACCCTTTGGATTGGTCTCAGCTAGCCATAGAAATAATTTATTAAAAACTCAGCTAATGAAAAAAATATCCAATTCCTCCAGTTTGTCTAAACTATGTCAAATGTAAGGGTGGTTATTTTTCTAGTACACCATTTGTGAGGCCCAGATATGCAAGAGACCAAAAAGTTAGCTGCAAGATGAAAAACGTTTAGTGGCAAAAACATTTTGTAATTAAAGGTACATTGCTGAGGTGTCTGCTGTGTGCCACTGCCTTAAACAGAAAAAAATTTTTAGAAGATTCTGATGTTCAGTCTTGTAGATAGTGACATCACGATGGCAGGAGGGCACAAAGAGAAAATATCAGTTATAGTAGTCTGAATAAAATACTGACTGACCCTTTCATCAGGCATCAATATGACAGAGGAATCCAAAATGGAAAGTAGAGGACAGGTATCACTTCTAACAGTAATCTGTTATTATAATTAATAATTAAGAGTCCAACAGTATTTTAGGGAACTTTTTTTCTGAGCAGTTCAGGGCTTCACTCATGGTGTCTTTTAAACAGCAACAATACTTCAGGTGTCATACTCTACATCCATCTATTGTGAACTGCTATAAGCCTGATAAAAAGAGTGGAGGGGAGACAAAGGGGAAAAGGATGTAATACGCAGTTAATTATCTCACTGTATACACCCATCCTGCCCTCTGCTGGAGAACCAGAGTATGGATTCTCTTTCGTCTAGATACAGTAACCGTCACGCCTCGATTATACTCCCTTGTGGACGCGCACATGGGCAGCTGCCAATACCATGGACATGTAGCTGTTCTTTTTATACTACTTTCGAGTCAGCGCAGCAACTGCCCATCCCCTTGTAGCTTAATGCCTGTGTGGACACATTGGTGGGTACACAAACATTCACAGAGAGCCTTTGGTACACCCTCTGCTGACGGAATTTAAAATACTCGGACTCTAGGAGACCCTTGCGTATTTGCAGACGCTGAAAGTATAACACTAGCTTTACACTGTTTGCACAAGGACTGAGAGAAGGAGCAGAGTCACCCCCTGGCAATAATGTAATGGCTTAAATTTTGTGATTGAAATTGGTTAAATTACATAAAACTTGATAGGCTACAATGCAAAATTAAGGCAGCAATGCCATATTCATCTGAGTCATCTCTACTGATTGAATTCTTTGTGCAGCTACAGAGAGAAACGTTTTGCTGTGATGTTTTGTAATGAAGGGGGGATACACTGCTGTTCATATATAAAACGGGTAAAGACGAGGATCCTTTCCTCACAGCAAACTAATGACTAGAAGCTGTGGGTTGACAGCTTCCCTGCTCTTCTGGTGATCTCTGTGTGACATAAATTCACACACTGAATTACCAGTGGGTGAGGGGCACCAGTGGGTGCTCTCCCCTGCTTCAAGGATCACATCATCAGACTGTGGTGGTGAACGATCAAAAAGAGCAGAAGCAGAGAGACAAACATGCTAGGTTGTCTTCAAGTACAGTAGTCCTTCTGTTGTTCACACTCTCATATTGTCAGACATGCACACACACACTCACGCTCACACACATTTGTTCCCCTTCATTTCCCAAAATTGCCAAAGTTAGCAAAGGCATCTTGTTTGGGTGGAACCGCAGCTGGGGTGATGGAGTGTGCTAGGCCCATCCCGACTCCTGGCACTCCCAGGCCGGCCATACCACCCATCATCACTGGAGCGGTCATGCCCATATTCATGCTCATGTTCATTCCCATCATGCCTTGGTTTACAGGAATTCCCCCCATCCCCATGGTACCCGTGGTCATTGAAGGTGGCATACCCGCTGCCAAGGAAGCAGGCATGCCAGTTGCCATTGATGCTGGCATGCCCATTGTCACGGCACTGCCTGCCATCATGGGACTGGCTGGTGGTCTGATGGGTGTCACATGGGGTGGGGAGCTGAGGTTCAGTCCTCCAAAGTTCTGGGCCAACAGGTTGACAGGAGGCACTCCTGCACAGACACAAATGAGCAATAAGGAGTTAATTTACTTATTTTTACCACTTGGGTTATGAAGCCTTATAATATGTATTAGTTTTTGTCAGATAATGACACTGACCAGCCTAATCAAAACAACATGTATTCAAAATGTTTTCTAACATTGACTTGCCCCTCTAAGTCACTCTGTGGCTTTATTAATTCAAATCCCCATTTAGAATACAATTTAATATCTGTTTCACAGACACTCCAGTCAAAGTAGTACAGATAATATGGCCTATGTCCATGAACATCTATATTACAGTTTTGAACCTGGACAAGCAGCAGAAAATGGATGAATGGATGGATAAACCAATTAAAAAAATAACACATGAATTTTACATGAATATCAGAGGTCTGGAAGAATAGTACTGGGGGTTTTCCAGATAGTTTTTGCAAAAATCACATACAAAAACATTTTATAACTACTGTTATGGAAAGACTGATTTTGTTTTCTTTTGTACGTCTGCACACAGAAAATGAATTCCAGTGAAACATGAGACCTTGTTGCTGGATGATATTGTTGAGTGTGGGCGGTGTTTTAGTGGGGTTGAGGCCTGCTGATAGGAAGTCCAGGCTGATGTTGACAGAGGGGTCAGACCAAGTCGACCCCAAAGATCCCTGACCTCCGACCCCAACCTTCTGCTGTGGTCCTATGGCCTGTTGAGATGTCATGCCTCCCAAGCTCTGAAACAAATTACAAATATTTTACACTTTGATAAATACACAAAGTTACAGTTAAAGACAAACTAGGCCTTCCTGTGAAATGTACCACACCTACCTGTTGAGAGCGAGAAAGAGGCATGGTGGGCATAGGAACAGATGCTCCTGGCGTCGCCCCTCCCAGAGAGAAAGTCATGCTCTGAGATGCGCTCAGGGTTGTATGTGGATTGGTTAGTTGATGGTTAACTCCTCCTATCAGCATCAGGTCAAACAGCTCAGCAGAAGGTGGGACAGGGGCAGGATTAGAAGCTGGGGCTGTGGGTGACTGGACGTTGCCAAACAGGTCGGTAACGGGCTGGGAGGGAGCAGAGCTAGACGAAGCTGGTGGATTGGCCGAGAAGGCATTCCAGTCTCCAAATTCTCCGTTTCCATTGGATGATGCAGCAGCTGTCCATAAGAGAAGAGTGATATGTTTAGGTGTGACTACAACATCACTGTCTATTACATTTACATTCATTTTCTATAAATCCACTAAAATCCACTCCTCCAAAAAAGGATGTACTCTATGGCTTGTTATGGTGGATGCTGTCTGAGAGAATATAGTTCAGCCCTTGAGGGTGCTTACACCCCCAACCTGAGTACAGTTTGTTTTGGCTGAGGATGGCAATCGCCAAAACTGTCCAATCAATTAATTACCCGTCAGTCTGAATAACTTCATGTTTACTCCTCTAAATATGTATAATTTTTTCCCTTGGTCTGGACCAAATGAACCAAACTACCGGTGTGAAAGCCCCCTAAGTTTACAGAGGGAAGATAAAAGTTTACCAGTGGAGGTTGGGAGGCTGGCAGAGGCTGCAGGAGAGGAGAAGTCAGCAAAGCCAGCAATGAGGTCTGAACTGCCACCTGGACGGATGGACACACACATGAATTCATACAAAAAGCAAAAGACTTAGAACTAACAACATCTTCACAGCCTTGTTCACAGCTTTCATTTAGTCTTTATCTTTGTGAGTGTGACAGTTTGTCGTTACCTGTTGTAGCACTCTGATTGGATGAAGGGTCGATTACTAACAGGTCAGCTAGACCGCTACTGGATGACTGCCTGACTGATGACTGGAGAGAGAAGTAGAGGGAGATGGCAATGAAACATGTGCTGTTAAAAATGTGCCTCATATCTAGAGAACTGAGTGTTTCTGTGAGTACCTTCTCCTCTGGGCTCTTGTCTCCAGTGTAGTGAGCTGCAGCACCCAGGTCCAGAGTCTTGCTGCCTGCTGCTCCGCTGCGTTTCCGTGTGGTGGTGGTTGTGGTTTCTGTTGCTTGTGTGATCTGGATGCTCTTCGTTGTGACAGTTTCCTCCTCGTCTTTGAACTCCAGGGTTTCCTGTCTACCGTTTCTTGATGCTCGGTCCTCCTCATTGTCACTATGGCAACCAGAATATGGATGTATGAGTAACAACACTCAGGAGATTTTCCTATTTACTGTTTTGTTGCTTTGCAATTATTCTGTTTGTGTGCAGTGATCTCTGTGCCCTATTGTTTGGTTATGTAATGGATAACCATAAACCAACCAGCCAACTGATGCGCAATGAGTGGGTGTCTTTTTGAATTACCTGATTCTGTCGGGTGAGTCATCTCGTTCCTTCTTCCTGAACTTGTTGAGCGTGTCATCGATGGTGCTGCCTATCTTGTCACTGATCTCCCCGAGCTTCTCACTGAATGGGAAAGCTCCTCTGCTCTTATCCCAGTCCTCATCCCACTTACTCCGATCCAACTCATTAGCTGGTAGAAAGAGAAAGAGACTTCGTAAACACATCCACCAAAGGACAAAAACAGTCTCTCATACTTCCAAGATTTATGTAACTATTGATCATGTATGATTTAATTAAAATCAATAGTGAAATTAATTATTTTTTTGTAGACCAATTAAGAGTGAAAAATGACTGAAGAAAATAACCCCACCAGTTACATAAACAGATTGAAAGGTAAACCTGTGTGGAAAACATCATCATCCAATCCATGCAGGTTTGACTACATGTCAACAACTGCCCTATGCTGAGGTTAGATTTATTAAAGACACACGCACAATATCCTCCCTCAAATGCATTTTAATTGCTGTGGGTTTGAACAGGGGAAGTTATCACTTTAATCCAGATTTGACTTGAGCTGTTGGAGAAGATGTAGTGGATTCCTTACAGTTCTTAAAGCTGCCTCCTCCCATACTGTCAGAGGAGACTCCAATGTATTTATCTTTGTTCTTCTTGGCTTTCTTCCTCTCCTCTCTCAATCTGTCATCGTCCTGGATGAACTCCACCATCTCCTTCACCTTCTGACGCACATTAATGCCCTGATCCTTACCATTCTCATCTGTAAAGAGACACAAGCGCACACACACACACAAAAGATCAACACCCAAGTTTTTGGTTAACCCCAACCTTTCCTTGAGAACCACCATCAGGACAAAATCTCTACCTGTGCACAAGAAAGATCAAAATCAAACTGTTGGATTGGCATGAAAGTTTACCCAACTTACTGTATTCATGCTCCGTGTTCTATTTTGGACACTCAAGGCCAGATTTAGTAAAAAAAGTGCTCTGTCTTGCTCTGTCACCACTCAAATGTGCACAGCAGGTCCAGCAGCTCAGAGCGGAGCAGGTAGAGGTGGAATAAACATTTATGTTACCGACTACAACCTTGCGTGAGGCTCCTGTAAATCCCATTTGCACTATGTTTACACTCCCTTTTCTAAAGGTAGAGGCCACCATGCAATGAGGAGAGAGCTGCACCGAGCAAACACGTGCACAAATAACAATCAAACTGCACCTGAAGAACAGGCACAAAAGCCTTGGTAAATCTGGCCCTCAGTGATTTTCACAGTAACATCTACTCTGCACACAAGAAATTTCCAATTTACATAAAAGTAAAGAACGATAAGAAGAGGCAGTTCAACCAATAAAGAGGTGGCTAATTTTCATCTAGAAACTCACCAATGAAGTGGTAGTTTTCTAGAGATCGCAGGTCGTAGATGTGTTCTCTGGCACTGGTGACGACTCTTTCAGACCCATTCCTGATCAGATAGGCCAGCAGCAGTAAAGCCTGGGAGAGACAGACAGACAAAGAGAGATATCAAGAGATAGATCAGTCAGTTTTACTTTATACTGTTGAAGTGTAATTTTTTCTTCCAGCAGTTTCTATGCCCTGCATCATGTCTCCTCTTTTAAACTCAGCCTAATTGCTCACTAAAAAATCCAAACTCACTCTTCCCTGCCTCTTACATAATTTATAATCTTTGCATATCATTCTTGTGTGATTATGCAGGTAGGACACAAGAAAGCAACTGAGATGCACTGCTCTGATCTTTGCACTACACAAATACTGGATGATTCTGTGTGTACTATATAGTTGCATTTAAATAATAAAAAAAAAAGACAGACAACCTGGAAATCAGTGAGGTGTCTTGATCCAGTCAGTTGTGTAAATACATCTCCTGATACAACACAGGCACACCTGAGAAACAACCAACCAAACTGCCAACCACACTGTGACTGCACCTTGTAGACTCGTCTCCAGTTCTTCTTGTTGTCTTTCAGCATCCTGGTCCACAGCATGTTCATCACCTCCGGAAACTGCTCGTACATAAAGGTAGATCTACATACACAAACAAATAGACACAATTAAAAACAAATTATGTGTGTGTGTGTGTATAAAATGCTGGGAAAACCCATGCAGGTAAATCAAAGCAGAATCAGGCCTAGTGAGCCTGTACTCATCTTTGTAACAGACCTCATGTTTCTCCTTCATTTAAACACCTTAGTTCAATGTGTGTGTATCTGTTGCCTTATTGATAATAAGCAGGCAACTACGTGCACTTAAAATAACTCTGTATAAGTGTGTAAGACATACTTGGCTATTTCTCCCATCAGCTGTCCAGAGGGTCCCCAGGGGTCGTCATTGGTGGCCTCTCTCACCTTGGACTCAATCTCTGAGTAGTTCATCACCACATTGGTGCTGTTGACACAAACATTTTTTTCCCCAAATTACACCAATAAACTACTAGTACTACCATCAATATTTCAAACATGTAAATGTGAAACCTTGAGGCCTTCCTTTCTTGTCTTTATGTTTTCTTATTGTGAACACACTACTTATAATTGTCAGCCTTTCAATCAGTCAGCCTTGTGGTTTATCAGCAAATGTCTATGCTTATTCCCTTCATGCTCCACTCATCACATTTCCAGAGGTCAAGCAGACAGGTAAATACACACACGGACACATTCACACAGCAGAACATAAAAATACACACACACATCCAGACACCACATAATAGAGTATAACTGCAGAAAACCAGGTTATCACAATAAATATCTATACGAATGCATGTGTAATAAACACAACACACTGACATCGAGTAAGAAAAATTACTCTGACGACAAGGGGAATCTCAGTTCAGTGAACAATGAATGACAGTTTTCTAAAAGCCTGTGTCCTGACCACATGCATATGTGCGCGTGCACACACACACACTGTATAAAAAAAAACAAAAACAAAAAAACAAAACTCAGTTGTTTGGAGAACAAAAGAGGATGGAGACAGTTCATGCATGAACATGAGGTGAGTTTGGTTTCTGTGTAAAAGAGAGAGGCAGACAGACACAAACGTTCCCATATGCAATGTCTGCTTCCTGTCCTCTGTTTTTGTGGGTTCACCTGCTGCTGTGTTTGTTTTTCCTGTGTGTGTGTGTTTCAGTTCTTTATGGGCATAACTGGGCGTGCAAACTCCTGGCAAAAAAACACAGCCAAAGCACTGCAACTTGAAACACACCTCTCCAGCCTGTCATCCTTCTCCTTCCCTCTTTAACTTTTTTTCAAATTTCTTTCTCCTTCACTTCCTTCATTTTCTATCCTGTTTCATCTCCTGCTTCTCACATCTCCCTTTTGTTACTTTTTATTCCTAAGCCATTGCTTTCTTTTTCCACCGTTTCTCCTTCAAGATCTGCCACTCCTTGCTAAAGGAAAATAAGCGATGCCTTAGACTACATCATTGTCAGTAGATAATACAGACAGACAGACAGACAGACAGACAGTGAGGGCTCCATAATAGCGTGACTCTTTATCTGCAGGAAAAGCAAGGCTGCCAGTGCCAGCTCTGTTGAGGTAGATCAATAATAGAGCGTATTCATCATGACCGGCCAGGCACAACCAACAGCTGATGGGAGCTGGTGTCTATTACTCCAGCTAAAGTCTTGTTCACATTCCCTCTTATTTTTTTGGTCTCTTCAGTCATCTTTCCATTATGCAAATTTCTTTTCTCTGCTTCCTCTTCTTGATCATCTCCTTATCATGTTTGTGATATAATAAATACTTTAAAAGAGTAAACCAGTGAGTGCAGCATCTCAAACTGTGAGCAGACAGTCAATGTGAAAAATTACACTGATTTTCATGTGAGCATTCTTACTGTGTGATGTGACATTAAGAGCAACACTTGGAGACCACTTCGTCTTGACAGCTTTGCTGGCCATACCAATATACATTCAGCTGCTAGTTTATTTGGTACACCAGTCTAAAACTAATGCAGTCTAATATAACACATCTCTGGGGCAATTTCAACAATAACCGAACATAATAACCTTCACTGAGGAAGGATTTGCTGCAGGGCTGTTGGGGTAGGCTACATCTGGTTACACTCTCCATAAAAAATAAAGAGGTTTTTGGCATGGCGCAAGCATGCCAAACCATGCCTCTGTGCAATGTCTTTCCCTTACAGTTTTTTCAAAGTTTCAGTGTTGTTCAGAGACAATATATACACTACAGTATGAGTGCTAATACAGCGCCCACACAGCATGCATCTGTTACTAGCCTACATTTAACCTTTTTCAGGAGTGCTATCAAAATGCAAGTGCATGTTAACAATCCACATGGAGCTTAAATGTCCAGCTTTAAATTACCCACCTTGTGTACACAAACAAAGCAAAAAGATGACATAACTAAATGAGATGGTAAGTTGAGTTAGAACATTAACACATCACACACATCACAAAACTTATAATGGTCAGTTTTAGTGAAAATGTTCTGTGAGGTGTTAACTATACTGAATGTTTATTACTGAGGTATAATAATACTATCACAGATTTGAGTATGTGGGATTGGTATTTAAAATGAAAAAAATATGAAATAAGTCATCTTTATAGTAGGTTCAAGTACGCACACTGTATATCCCTGAACTTTAAATGAGAACTGCTGACTGCCTGAGATTGGTCTGAACTGAACCTTCAACCTGTACTGTTATTAAATCGCCTATTCACTTCTCTCATGTTCCATGAGGTCGGTTTACTTAATTATCAAACTCTGCAGAGTAAAACTAGGAATACGTCTTTTTTTGACTGGGTTTGGGTTTTGCTCAGCAAAGTTATTCATACAACTCATTCTGCCTCTTGGTACAGACAGGACAGGAACCTGATGTTCTTCCTCCTAAAATGATTATACACTCAGTCGGTAGATTATTAGGAAGTCTAATCCAACAGCTCTACCATAAATCCTACCCTCATTAAGGTTACAATGTTCAGTTTTGATTGGCATTGCTTTACGGAGGTGTTGATTCAGCTGCATGATCATTTTGGAGACTACAGATTGTGGTGATGTTGAACTGTATTGAATTACACAGTGCAGTGTTTCTGTTATTTAGCCTACCCTCACTGATATAAACGGGGTGGACGAAATGGTAGAAACACCCGTTACTGTACTGCTATTGTATTAGACTTATATAGACTACTTGCAACCGTAGCTATCACAATGTAGCAGGCTGCAACACCAGCATCAGCTACGACAGTATCATGTGTTTTGATGCTAACAAGCTTTGTAGTCTATCTGTCCGGGGATCATGGGGGCATGGGCCTCTTTAGACCGGCGTGGGTACGCTGTGATACATGGTTGGTAGCTAATGGGCAGGAAACATGCAAGTATCTATCCTCTAAAATTTGCAATCCTTAATATTTCGCTTTCCCCTCAGGATGTAATGTTAGGTGAAAACACGGTGGATGCTGCGGGCATCCCCGGGGTGGGACAGGGCGTGATCCTGCAGCAGTACTAACAGGAACAGTACACACATAACAGAGCCGACCTGGGATTAGCAACGCTAGCGGAATTAGCTAACTGGATAGCTTTCGTTTTGGATCGGAAACAGATTAATTTCCGGTTAATAATATCGTATTACTCCTGCCCCGTGCAAATCAGAGTGGAAAAGACAGCGGGAGCTGCCACTGTAAAACACACATCTGTATTTATGCTACAAGGTTGAAGATTGGCAGTTAGCCAGCTAGTCAAAGCTAACAGCTGAGGGCTAGGGCCGTGACGTCACGGCCCGTATCCTCTCCGGTCGGCGGTAAAAGCTGCTGATGCTGCCCGGTTGCAGCCAGCCGATTAGCTTAGCAGCCGCCGACCCAGTGTACCACAGCTCCACCTGCTCCGCGGTACTCACGCTTTGTCCACCAGCTCTCTGACTTTCCACATATTCAGCATCTCCGCACGGCACTGCGGGCTCGCCGCCTCGATATTGCGTCGCCCCCGTGTCTGTACGCCACACTAGACAGAGGTTGTATCCGTTTACCAACGACAATCCTCCCTCACGCCTCGATGAACTACGGTAGTTCAACGGCCGCTGCGGTTAACGGACCGGCCCCAGTTGCTACGGAAACGTAGGTCTCTGTCTACGTCACTGAAACGTCGGTACGTGCCCTCGCTCGCGGGACTGAATCACGTTTGTACGGGTGAAGCTCAAAGCAAAAATGACGCAGGAGCAACGAGGCAATAAAAATAATACGTTTTAGTCTGTTTTTTTTTTTTTTTTTAAAGAAGGAAGAAGGATGTTAAGTCATCAAGACGTTTGAGTAAAGAAAAACCATGGATGGATCACCGCGAACAATCACAAGAAAATGCAAAACAACCACAGACAAAAATAGTAGGATATAGTAGGACAAATAAGTTTATATAATACATATATTACAATTTAATTAGATTGACAGACAGTACACGAGATGATGGTGTAGGTTATTTTATATGTCAAATTGACACTGACAGGAGATGAAAGAGAAAGCTGAAAATGAGAGGAGAAGGAGTAACCCCTTTTCCCTTTACCCCCTCCCCTTAACCCTTTTACCCCTCTACTCTCTTAACCCCCTTCACTCCTCCTCCTCTACTCCCCTCGCCTCACCTCCTTACACCCACTCAGACAAGCTGTGGGTTTGTAAATCAAAACACCTGTTTCCGTTGTTGTGATACACAAATAGTATGAATACACCAGCTACAACTTGAAAGCAAAGGGTTGGGATATTTATCTTAATTAACTGAAAATGATCCTTCATTTTCATCTTTACACAGAATTGAAGGTTTTACTGCAGCTGTTACATTTCACACATCAGAGAAATACTACCCTCCAGTGATAGAAGTTTAGTATTGCATCAAAGTGGCTGCACCAAGTAGTATGACTTTTCAGTGGAGATTTGAGTTTGAATACATGCATGTGTACATGTCTCAGATCTTCACTGAAGATTGGAGATTTCATAAAATTTTTAAACTTTCCTCCAAACACTTGTTGGTATACATGAACCTGAATGATGTTTTGATACCACATAAAAGTAGTAAGGTTTTTTTCCTCTCTGTCTGCAAAAGATAACTGAAAAACATTGAATTTCAAGCCAGTCGGACTCATTAAACCATTTTAATTAATCCTGCTGCTGGGGAGGTTTTACCCTGATCAATAGAAAGGACCTGATTACTTATTCCACTACTGTGTCACCCTCAAGAGGTCTCTCATGTGAATGCAGACAGTCCAAATATCACCTTCACAGAGAAGTATTCATGGCAGTAGAAGTGACAGTAGTTCTACTTATCATATGTTTTTATAAATGGTTTGTTGTTTACACATGAGAAACTATCGGTAACTCCCCTCTAATAATCCAATCATAGAAGTCATTGCTTTTTTCTTTGGAGGGCCAAGTGTGTTGAACAGCTGCACGGTACCATGACTCACCACTAGATGGCACTGTAATCCTGCTTCTTCCTGCTGTCATTGGTTGGTAAAACTTGTTCACATATGCATTAGCTTTTAGAGTTACATCACATTAGGACCATAACAGGATTTTCCCTTTAAGCAGCAGGTTTGAAGCGTTTTGGAAACACAAAATATTTTCACAGAAAACATGTTGTGCTTTCCTGACTCCATTAATCTGAACAGTATATTTGCTGTTACATGTTTTGTGGTTAAAATATACTCACTAAATATGGCTCAGACAGTACTGCAAAGTAAGTACATTTAATCAAGTACTGTACTCTTCACTACAATTTCTTGAGTACCTGTATCTTACTTTCATGCTACTTTATCTTTCTAGACAAATATTGTATTTTTTCACCGCACGTCACAGCTATAATTATAAGCTACTTTGTAGATTCAGATTATTGATCTAAAATCAGGAATAATCAATAACTAAAATAAATAATTATGAATACTATACATTAAGCTACCCAGAAGTATACACCGTAGTCAAAACTGACTACTTGAAACCAAAGTTTGAATGCTGCAGTTTTTTCTGTAACAGTAAAAACTGTGGTATTACTTCTACTGTGGTATTGCTGCTTTTATTTAATTAAAAGATTGAGCACTTCTTCCACCAGTGAAATGAGTTTAAGCCAATTTTAATGCAAAGACTGATTTGTTGCATTTGTACAAATTAACAATAGAAATGGCCTTTTTGCAGAGCTTGCAGTAACTAATAATATTTTTCAGTGTTATTCAGCATTTTATTCACTGTGAGCTAAAACCTACGACCAACCTTCTGGGTGCATTTGTGTTTGAAGTTGCTCTGGCTGTAACTGAATGTGCAGCTACAGTCTTGACCTGGTCTTCCTTGTAAATGAGATCCTTAGTCCCAGTGGTACTAACCTGGATAAATAAAGCCTTAAAACACCCACAAAACATGTAACGTGCAAATGGGTGTATGTGGTACAGAGAGTTCAGCCGGGCTAGGAACACAATTCTTGATTTTGAACAGTGTGTTCTCAGTTTTCCAATAAACTATGACTGCAACTTAGTTTAAAAGTAATACGACAACATTGTATGAGTCAACAAGGAGGTGCAGACAGAGAAAGATATGGGATAAGAGCAGAAACAGAAGGAAATGGACAGAGCATGTGAGGGGAGGGTCTGTTTTTGTGTGTGTGTGCTCTGTTCCCTGGAGTCCACCCTGGAGATCGCTTGGGAAAAAGACCTCTAGGTCTGCCTGAGGTCTGACTTGCAGCCAAGAAAAGCATGACTAAAATAGAGAGAGAGAGAGAGAGAGAGAGAGAGAAGGGAGAGAGAGAGAAGGGGGAGAGAAAAAAAGAGAGAGAGAGAGAGATGGAAGATGGAGAGGGCGTGAGAGGAAGGAGGAGCCAGAGAGATGAAGAAAGAGTGTGGACAAAGCGCTTTGTATCTGAGCAGAAAATGTATGGAAAATAAAAACATTCACATGATGTCTCAAAGACACACACACACACACACACACACACACACACACACACACACACACACACACACACACACACACACACACACACTGTTGATTGGAACCATATGCTGACAGACAGAAAGAATAATGGGAAACTGTGAATTGTTTGATTTGTTTTCCCTCTTTGTTGCGTTGGGATGGGGACTGGGTGAGATGGCGGGGGCGGTAGGTGTCCGTGACGATAGATGATGATCAGCCATGGGAAATTCCAGCGAGTAGACGTGTCCCAATGCTGCATAGACAGGTCCGGTCCATTAACAGCATGCACAAAGGGGGACTTCCACTGTGTGAACTAGGAACTTGAGCAGTGGGGTTACCAAAAAGTCAGTACATAGAGTATAAATGGTGGTTCTGCCAGTACTACTCCTGACCAGTCAAGTTACTTATCTGTAGCTCTCTCTTTCCCACACACACAGAAATAACACATTTTATTGTTCCTGTGCAACAGACCCAAAAGCATCTGTTTTTTTAATGACCAGATACAATTAACTGTTTAATAGAACACAGAGAAAGTAACGCAACACCTGTGTATTTGGCATCAATGAGAACGAAGACATCTCAAGGACACACAAGTCGAACATAGTTGCTTTTGTCAAGGGAAACACACAACTACACACACAGATAAACAGTGGGTGACATGGATCGCAGTAACAACACCTTATGATGCAATTAAAAGAGTTAAGCTCTAAGAGAGCATGGGAAAGGCATCTAGTCAATTTTCCTTTTCTTTTGGAGTCTTGGGGCAGCAGTGTGACTGATGAGACAAGACAGGCTGAAGATATGCACCTGTGCATGACAGCAAACGTGCATTAGAAGCCAGCATGTGTGTTGTGTGTGTGTGTTTCAGAGATAGATGGAAAGTAAGTTTTGGCCCCTCACACTTGTTCATAATAACAGAAAAATGCATAGAGGGTAAAATAGAGGAAAAGGAGGGGGAAGAGAGTGAGTGGGAGAGAGAGAGAGACCAGTGAGGTGAAGGGAAAGCGAGGCTGATTTGCTACAGATGCTGCAGTCTGCTGGGAAAATGACATAAGGTTGATATTTTATGTAAATGGGTGTGTTTATTTTGGTGTGTGGGTTTGTGAAAAGACATTGTCTTCCGTGTTTAAAACAAAGTTTGACCCGCTGAAGCTGCTGGGCCAGCAGTAGCTTCATGGTTACAGAAGTGGGTCTGTATAGGGATGGGATAACTGATGAAGCTAACACTCCTTTTAGGCCTTTGAGCAAGGCGGGTTTAGTCTCTTCATCCTCATTGCTGTTCTGGTCTTGTAGTGTGCTGCTTATCACTAGCCTCAAAATGTTAAACTGCAATTGATCCGGCTGTGTGGAGGCAGGGGAAACAAGCTGTAAACAAGCCGTAAACACAACAGTCACACATCATCACCTTTTAAGTTGATATGGCTACCTTACTAGCAACCTGTTTCAAACAGTCCCTTTTCACTTCCAGCAGACACAGGGCAATACTATCATTCATTTGTAGTTATGTTTGTGGCCATCTGGTGACTGTAAGTCCTGTTAGCTCTATTTTTAGTCTCCACAAACTCCTGAGGGATGTATCTGTTTCTTAGTGCCCCACTGTGTCATCAGCTAACTTTGTCTTTCAGTTTGGGTAACAGTTCTCCTAAATGAATCAATAAAACATTCGGAATTGTGTAATTTAGTAAAACATATAGAAGTGTTTTCTGATCTGGTGACCTTGTTTACTCAGAATTAATTTGTCAGTACCTGCCCAAGCCGTTGCAAATCACTTTTGAAAAATAAATCTATTTTATAATGTCACAAAACGATGGTTATGATTTGGTTAAGTTTAGGGAAAGATCATGATTTCAAGATAAGTTCTTGGATAAGGTTAGGGAAACACTGTGGTTTAGGTTAAAATAACTACTTTGTAAAGGTTAGGGGACCTTCAAAGTCATGGTTAGAAAATAACCACTTGGTTAAAGCTGGGAATGATTGTGGTCCTGGTTTACAGAAACCCACACAGACTGGCAGAAGGAAACCTGCAGTCTTCTCTGGCAAAGTCAAACTTACATGTAGAGTTTCCACTGCACACAGAAGAATAATCCTTATTCTATTAACCTATGATGACAGAGGTGGATTGCACTCAGAAAAGAAATCACTTTGTTTACAAAAGACAAAATGTTTTCACCCATCCAGCCTTCATCTGTGTCACAATCATGCAGTGTCCTCCCTTTTAAATAGCAAACACACAGGTGACTCCCCTGTAAGATAATTGGAATTGCACTTGGAAGGGCAATCAAACACATGGCAGTGAATGAGCACCTAGCATTGGAATGGGAAAGAAGGTAGAAACTAGTTCACCACAGGAAAATGTTGGATTCATTCAGTGGATCATCCATCCTCTTTTTTACACATCAAATGTGTAAAAATATCTGCAACCCTATAGATGAAGCTTTTTTGGATCTAGACATACACTGCAGACATCAGGTATGCAGTCATAAAACAGTGAATACTTAGGATCAAAAGCAACTCATTTTTTACAGAAAGACTACTGGATTGCATTCCTCATTCAGGCCATGTGGGTGTAAAGTTTAAAGGATATTCATCCAGAAGCATTATCTTCTCAACACAATTTTTTCAACACAGTGTGTTTTTGCTGCCTTCTGCATCTAAAAATGACCTTGTGAGGCATGTTTTGGAGAATCAAGTGATCACTCTGTGGGTCTCTCTGGGTCTCTGTGGGCAATGATCCAGTGTTAAGGTCTAAAGACAGAAATGTAAAAATCGGTCAAACCTGAAACAGTTATTCCTGAAACAAGAATTTTTCTGGATGTGCACATGGTGTCAGCCATTTATTTCAGCCAAGACAACAGCCATGTGAATGTTTAGAGTCATGACCACATCTCTCTCTCTTGCTCTTGCTATGTGCTGTGTTCTCCCACGGGAACACTGGTGCTGTATCCTGTTTGTCTGATGATGAACCCCCTTTTTACACAGAAACTATCACTGTCACTTTGTCACTTGGGAGGACATTGCATTACACAAATCCCCTGGAGACATACCTTAACCAAAAACAAGCTCTTAACCCTAATTGTTTAAAATGAGCAGGAAGTCCCCATAATGTGACTGTGTGAAGAGGGTATATGTCCCCACAATGTGATTATTAGAGGTCACATAATCTGAGCACATACAATAAACACGCACTTTCACTTCGACAAGTTTTTGTAAAGCAAAAAAAGTCAAAGTTTATAGTTTTCCTTTGGGTCCGTCCATTAGTTTTTCTTGCCCCTGGTCTTAAAAAAAGGCCAACAGTTTGAATTTACAAAATGCCTGTTCCACAAATTTAATGGGCCGTGTTTTAATTAATATTTTCTTCATCAAGTCAGTATTAAATACGAGCAGAGAGCTAATCCAAGAGCTGTAACTATTTGGCATTGGATATCTGAGCACTACAACAGTGTCTCTGTTTCTCCTGTGAGTTGGAATCATAACTCTGACTCTCATTATGTCTCCTCTGCTTTAACACTACGCCTCAGGCCCTCAGTTGTTATTTTAAATCTTTGCTAATTGTCAGACTTTGGCTTGGTTCCTTTCCATCACCTTATGAAATCCAGTTCATGCAGTTTATGTGTAGTGTGTTCTATCTGTGTGTGTGTGTGTGTGTGTGTGCGCTTGCTGAGTTTTACTGGTTGCCGATATCAATGTATTGAGGGCATGCTTGTGTAAATAGAGTGAAGTCACATGCAGGGATCGTTTCCACTTTCCTTTACTTGAATAATATTATTGTAAACTATCTGTGACCTAACCTTTTCTGCCATAACTTTCCTCCTGAATGAAAACATATGTGGCCGGTTCGGGGAAGGCTGGCCGCCGTTCGAACGCTGGGTTACTGATTGATGACATCAGGGCTCCCCGGTGTGAAGGTGGCAGATTAGAGTAACTCTGGGTGCTTGTAAAGTTGGAGTTTTTGCTGTATTTTAGCTTCTGGTCATGAAAACAATGCCATGATTTTCTCCCACAGGAGTTTATTTTTTCATAACTGATAATTACAGGTTTGAGGCATTTACGTATTTATCTTCCACTGGTGACTGTTTTTGCCAGGTTCATTTTTTAATTTGGACATTTGTCAGGGCTTAACTGAACTACGGGGATGTTGTGTGTTGTGTTGTGTTGTGGTGTGTTGTGGGCAGTGGATGAATGTATATGTGCATGTAATGAAAACGGATGTATTTCCCCCAAAATGCACAGAGCACATGGGGAAATATAGAAAGAGTGTGTATGCGTGTGAAGTGATGGTGGGTGAGGGCCTGATTTCAAGGTCGGACAGGAAATGCCTGCGCAGATGGAACAGTAATGTGGACACACTGAGAACGGTATACAGGAAACAGCCTACTCTGCAGCTGTGTGTGTGTATTTATATGTGTGCTTGTGATTAGCAGCAGCAGTTTGCTGTTATATACAGAAGAAGCAACAGAGGAACGCAGTGACAGTCCATTGAACTAGGTGGCACTATTCACTGCTGCAACTGAAAATGTTAAGTATCTCTTTCATTCTCTCCATCTGATTTTTCATATCTTTTGTGATCAGCATTCATCTTAAATACAGCCTCACAGAGCTGTTTGTGTAGCTGTTGACTCTTGACTCTTATTCAAAATAAGACTTGAGGTTACATAGGCATAACAGATCCTTTATTCAAATGTATCCCTGTTGTCGAGATTATTGATTTTTAGATTTATTTCCAAAAAATGTTCAGACCATCTTTGTTCTCTTGTACACATTTGTCATTTGATCACTGTCTCTCGTAGGATCTTGCACCAGCAAGATCCATGTGTTTCAAGTACCATTCAAGTATCACAGGCTTGGGTCGGATGTTGACTCTGTAGGCTTTTCTCAGTATTTCTATGTATGTAAAACCAAACCAGGGTCTCTCATGCAGGAAACCATACATCTGCCAGTAGGGCAAAGGGGAATTCCCTCCTCCTCAGTTAAGATTTTCAGGGAGAGAAGAAATGTTTAGAGGAAAAACATATTCATTCACAGTTGACAGATTTTTACATGAACTGACCAATAAGCAGGTTTAAACATCCAGTCCACATATCCATGTTTCTTCAACAAAGACACCCTGTGAACTGTCTTTTAAAGACAAATAAAAACACTCAGACTAAATTTCACAGTTTCAGACAAGCACAGACAAACACTTTTTTAAATTTGTAAATGCAACAGACAATTAAGCCAGAGAGCATTGGCTCTTCTAAGAAAATTATATTTTTTAAAAAGTTAGTCTTTGTGGATAATAATTTTACTTTAATTTCACGGTTGTAGGACAGATTTTAAAAGATACGCTCACACACACACACACACACACACACACACACACACACACACACACACACACACACACACACACACACACA
>JBBMJY010000004.1:15683670-15710135 GCA_037833715.1 Toxotes lorentzi | reverse complement strand
GGATGTGTGTGTTTTTTCGCTCTCCTCTCTCTCTTGTACACACACACACACACACACACACACACACACACACACACACACACACACACACACACACACATGCTTACTCTCCTCTTCAGACAGCAGTGGTCTCAGCGGGGCTGCCCTGGAGTGTCGCCGCAGCATGCTGGGTACCTGAGAAGCCAGTGATACCAGGGCAGGGCCAGAATGTTAAGTGGTGTGCATGCGTGTTATGTGTGTGTCCACGGGCGTGTGTGTTGCCTAAGTGGGGTCAAAATGTTAAGTGGTAGATTAATCAGTAGTAATTGTGTGTATGGTCCATTAAGGCAAGGGCTGGCTGACAGACAAGGGTGAGATAGAGAGAGAGAGAGAGAGAGAGAGAGAGAGAGAGAGAGAGAGAGAGAGAGAGAGAAAAAAACAGTGATGGGTGTGTTTATATATGAACATGTGTGTGTGTGTGTAGACCAACAGAGAAGTGAAACTGGTAGAAATAGCATTTTAACTGTACAATCCTTTCTACAGCTTTCTCTATACTCTGTATCTTTTTATAAATCCCTGTTCTTGTTTGCTTTTCATGCACCCCCATCATCAATCTTCCTCTCATTTTTAGAAATTCATCCATCTGTGCCCAGAGCTGTTGCGAAGTTGCTCTCCTACTTTTAGAAGCAGGAGTTACTGAACAACGGTCACCACTGGAAAAACAAGGCTGCACACATACGCGCACACACACCCACTCACTCACACACACACACACACACTACACCTTTCCCCCAGTGATCTCTTCTGGCTGATTTGGTATTCAAGTGCTGTTGCGGGCCCAGCAGGCCTAAAGCTCTCTTTGTATTGTTTTATTACCCAGGGGCTAGGCCTTGCCACACACTCTTACACACACACACATGCATATGCATGCACGCACACATACACTTTCACACAGCACAAGCATCATACAAGTGCAAAGCAGGATTAGCATATTAGCGTATTAGCATCCTGTCTGTCAATTGGCTCTATCTGGTTTTCTTTCTCTCACACGCTGTCAGAAAGGAGTGGTAGAGTTTCATGAGGCGGAGGCAGAGGAGGGAAAGAAGGAGTAATGGCGGGAGATAAGGAGGAAAGTGAGGAGGAAGAGAAGAAGTAGGTGGAGGGCTGTTCACTCCTCTCCAATAGACAGATGGTAGTCTGACTCCTACTGAGTTGTCAAATGGCCAAGAGAGAAAGACAGAGAGAAAGGGACTGAGAGGAAGAGGGGGAGAGAGATGAACCTTTCCTCTACTTTTTCATCTCCTCTTTCAACCTCTCACTCAGTTTTACTGCCAGCTTCATCTCTTCTCACCCATCTCTCTCCCTCTGCCCTCTATTTTTCTCTCTGCAAGCCATCCATGTCTTCATTTGCATCCATGTATTTGTCACTCATCCGTCACACGTTACTATTTTTCATCTATACACGGTCTCCTTCTTCTTTATATGTTCGTCCATCTCTCCCTGTCTCTCTCCCCCTCTCTCCCTTTCTATGAAGCTTTAAGTTAGCTGGCCAAGTTTGGATACATGAAACAGAGACAGAGAGAGAGAGAGAGAGAAGGAGAGAAAGAAAAACTTGAGAAATGTGGGGTCATACAGTACAACCCTGCTTTTAAAAGTGGGAAACTAGCTGAGACTCTTAAAGGAAAATGCCTCAGGCCAATGAAAGTACACCCAAAACTCACAATTATTGGAGCTGCAAATGTGTGTTAATAAAAAGACACTTGTTATGCAGGTCTCCAGCGATGCAAAGGAGGTACATTTACTCAAATACTATATATACCATTTTATGGTACTTTACACTTACAATCCAGAACAATTCAGAGGGAAATATTACACTTTTCACTTCACAACATTAAGATGGCAGCTGCAATTACTTTTCAGATTAATCTTTTAAATCAAGATGTACCATCTTTTAGATTAAGTCACCGGTGTCTAACCTTTATGGCTCCTGATGCCTAACAAAACATAGTTTCTGGTAGTGGCCCTCTATCACATTTCAGAAGTGCAATATGTAAGTTGTTAGTAATTCCTCCTATAAAAATCTTGTATCGTTTCATTTAAAGAACTGTTTTAGGTCCAAAGGAGTAAAATGATCTACCATATAAAGAAAAGTTAACATGTACTGATTTGTGCAGCAGAACTTTAATGCTGTTGCATCAGTACAATCATGTCACACATAGTATATCAGTGATAGGGGTAATCTATCTGCAGAATACTCCTGAACTTTTTCTTAATTAGGATTGTGACTGCAGGATATGTATTTGTAATTTTTACATTAATGATATACTGGCACTTTTACTTAAGCAAAGGATATGAATACTTCTTCCAGAGGTGAAAGTCATGTACCTTCCTGAAATATTGAGCAGATCTCACCTAGTTGAGACATCAAAAATACCTGTTACTGAGTCTTTATTGGACCTGACCGAAGACCCTGGTTACTTGTGAGCTGCTTTTTGTTTGAAGACACATGGTGCCATGATCCGTCTGACACAACAGGGGGCAGTATGGCTCTGTCCATCACCTCCTTCAGACTACCAAAATTACTCTCATAAATACAATGAAATAGAATAGAAGGGGACTTGTGTGCTAAGTGTAACTCAACTCTAAAAAAAACTAATTAAAAAACAGATGGTCTAAGTTTGAAAATATATGTAGAAACTTAATGGTTCAAACCCAGTTGGACGGGGTTGAAGAACGGCACTATACTCAATGCTGCCTGTTTTGCATCATTTTTGTCACGTCAGGGAAAAAGAGGAGCAGTGAGCTTTTTATTAGAAACACGAGTGAAGCTCCTAACTCCCCTTTTCACATTTTTTCTTTTAGCATCCTTTTGTATTAAAAGAAGGCTTAATGACTTCAGAATAACTAGGGGACATTTGAGCCGACAAACGATCAATCTTTATTATGATTCAGGGTTTTTCAACCGCAGTGGAAAAATTGGATTTGTATGTTACAACTCAAAAGGGTCAAAACCCCGAAAAATTGCAAAATCATAATTTTGAAGCCTGTTTTGTGGCAACATGCACCTTCAGTATGTTTGTCATGGTTTTAATCAAAAGATAATCATCTTTGCTGATGTGACCACGATTGGCTAAAGACAGTAAATGCTGAGATTAATCCACAAACACGTGTCAGTTGATTTAATGTACACTCACCAGTGAATCAAACTCAAAATTCAAATGATGCTATTTGTTGACAAATTTCAAGAAAACAACTCAAGAAAAAAAAAAGTCAGTTGAAAAGTTAAAACACTAATTAGTCATGAAATGTTGATGGGCTTTAAACAAAACATGATCATCCATGTTCTGAAAAACACTCCTTTGTGGCGGTAAACACTTCTGACATATCAGAGTGTTGAATGCTATGTGATATTTACACTAAAACCCATCATATTTATAATAGTGGTGTCTTGCTCCCTTGAGAGAACAGAACTGACAGTTTTTGATGCTAATATTACCGCATATGAACATACCTTGTATCCATCATATCTGTGTTTGTACTCATTAGCACTTGCTGTTGGAGTTTCATCAGAACTAAAAAAGGCAGTTTGTTTTGTAGAAACACAAGAGGTTTTGTAACTCACTGGCTATGCATTCTCTCTGTTTGTGTTACAATGATTTTGTGAATTTGTTATTTTGGTGTGGCAGAAGTGTGTTTGTGTGTGTGTCTCTCTGCGTGAGCACGTACGTGTGTGAACACATTTTTGTCTGTGTGATGTACTGATGAGAAACACTAAAATGACAGCCGTGAGCTGTGTAATGACAGTGTGAGACTTTTGTCACTTTTCAAATAAATTTGTTTGGAGTGTGTGTCTGTGTGTTTGAATGTGTGTGTGTGTGTGTGTGTGTGATTTTTTTTTTTACACACGTGTATAGAAGGGTGTATGTGTGTATCGATGTGCGTGTGTGTGTGTGCGTGCTGTCATTTATTTGTCATCTGCCAAGCAAGACAGAGTATCTTTCATCCTTTTCCTCTCATCTCATCCCTGATGGAGAACGTAATTGTGTTTGCACACACACACATTCAGACAGACACACAAACACTCAGACATTGGTTGTTTGTCTCAAAATGAGCCCATAATTATACTGCTTGTTTATACTTTGTCTCAGAACAGAATGCTACAAAGTGTTGAATCCTGTTTTGTTTTTGCAGAACAAAAATAGTTTGCTTTGTCTCTGTAATGATGCTCCACATCACTGTCACACATTAACAGCATAACAGAGTAAATCTGTGTGTGTATATAACATGCATTTTGTATGTGTGTATGTGCTGAAGTAAAGTGAGGAAGCTGCAGTAGTACTAATCAGTGTGGATACAGAAAACTGTGGTTACTCACCTCAGCTCGAGTGTGTTAACGTGTCGGAGGTGTTTCCAACTTTTCTCACTCTGCTTGTCTCCTGAACTTGCCTGTTTCACAACAGGCGCTTACTGCTGCCAGACAGCTCTACAGTTTCCAGTTAAAGGCAGAAAACTGAGCTAAATGAGAACAAATGAGAGTCCAACAACAATGTGACAAAAATATTTTAAGTTATAAGCACCTAGTCAAGTCTCAATGCACAGGAATTCAGAGAAAGTCAAGTGTGTCTCTATAAATCAAATCAAGTTTTGAAAATGTGTTTAGGTTGATTGCAAAGTGAATTCTGACCTCATGATACAAGCACAAGATTGAGCTCTGAACCTGTTTTGAATTTTGTATTTATTCACACTGAAAAGCCAGAGTAACAGCTGTGCAAATGTACGTTTGTGTGACAGTTCAGACCAACTGATCTCAGAACGGATCAGGAACTCCACTTCTCTCTGTTATTGTCCTCCAGAACCTTCTCCTGAGCTTCTTATCCCCATATGTTCATAAATTGGAGTCATAAAATCTTAGGATGAGTCTACATTTTTTGCTCAAGCTGAAGAATGTTCAACCCATGCAAACACATCTTTTCCTCAGTTCACACTGCCCAGGGTGAATTTGTTTCTGCTCGCACCTTAACAATTTTTTTTTTTAAGCCAGGGATGGCAATGTCAGTCAGCTGGCTGGTTGGTCCGCCACTTGGTTCCACACTGAAATGTCTCAACAACTACAGGATGGATTGTTTAGAAATTTTGTTCAGCCCTTCATTAACCCCAGTGGATTCATTCTGACTAATTGTTTGGTTTATCAGGTACGCTACTGCTTAACCACAGTTATTTATTACTTTACAGTTAGCGACCAGTTTGGATAAGTCGCTGCTGTCACTCACTCTGCAGTAGTGAAAAGGAAAGTGACAGCATGGAGCACTGGAGTGAAGGATCGTCATGAGACACATGATTGATTTTGGTTTTTTCAGTTCAGTCACTAAAAATCATGGTGAGTGGTCGCTTATTCTCCATATTTTCTGTTTGTCCAGCTACAGTAGAGCATTGATGCACATCTCCTTACACTCTCTGGTATTCAGGTGTGTGTGTGTGCGTCAGGAGCTCTCTGTGGTCTGATTGTGGTAGATTCCAACCACTCACATACATATTCATAGCAGGAAATGGGAATGATGCCCAAATATGGAAGAATGTGGTTCACATTAACAAGAGCATGTCTGTCAGAGTTGTGAAGCCAGGATACTGTGTGTTGGCATGCATGAGTTGATGCACAAATATGCAAACATGCACAGAGTGAGGAGATTTATCTTTAACTCTAATCATGGCAGTTACAAAACTTAAATCAATTTCAATCAAAGAGGGAAGCTAGCTGCACCAGGAGGAATGTGACCTTAGATGTTTGCACTTTTCTTTTTTCCCTCCATCTCTTTCTCTCTCTGTTTTCTACCCTCCGGCTACCTTCTGGCTGTCCCCTGAGGCATCATGGTTAAATGTGTATATGTGTATCTGCTGGGCAAGTTGTGGCCTGTTTGTGTGTGCGTATATATATATATATATATATATATATATATATATATATATTTTTTTTTGGTACGTGAGTGTGTCTTGGGACTAATGAGTGTGTTAGCAGTTGTGGCCCTATAGACCATGGGAATGGCAAAAAGAGGGTGTGGGAAGATGAGCAAGAGTGGCAGGCGTGTGTGTGCACTCCTGTTGAAACAAGCAAAGATAGATAGAGAGATAGAAAGACAGATAGATAGAGAGGTTGATAGATAGATAGATAGACAGGAGCACAGAAGGACAGGAGAGTGCATCTATAAATGCTATCCGTCACTTAATTACATGTTGTGTGTTTAGAGAACAGATTCCTGATGCAACCAGCTGTAACCGGTACAATGGATGTGGGCCCAGTTTTGTAACATCCCAGCTATGGTTAATGGTGGTGGGATATGGTGCAGAGAAGCCGCTCCCTTGTCAGTATTCAAGGGCAAATTTCCCTGGAGGGCCATCAAAATGCAGCATGGGACAACAGATGGGGGAGTAGCACTTTTCCAAGTTTGGTGGGGTGTCAACCTTCCTTGTTTAGGATAAAATACAAGAGGGATGACAGGAGAGAGGATTGTGGTGGTGCGATTCTTTTTTTGGGGCATCCATATGTCTCATCTTTTAATTTGAGGTTGCCACGAAAGGTTAAGAAATGAGGGCTGAGCAGTAATTCAATATTCTTGTACGCTGACGTTTGGTGAAATCGTGACGTGACTTTATGATCATGTTGTGTTCGGTTGTCTGAATGATTGCAAAGGTTTTCCCTTTTCATCTCTACGTTTCCTCCTCTCCTCTCCTGTCTTCTCCTCTCCTCTCCTCTCAGGCATGCTAAGTCCTCCCTGTGGATGACTGGATTGTTGCTGAAGTTGTAAAAGAACGATGACGGTGGAACCGACAGAAATAAGTCAGAATGATGGAGCGATGGCGGGTTTTCAGAGCAGGAAAGAGACATCAGTCTTGGTGCACTATGAATAGACCTCTGCAGCTGTCCTGCCTTCTCACTCAGTAACACACACACATGCGCACGCACAAGCTTGTCCTGGGTGGCCACAAATGAGCGGCTGCAGCTGCCCCTAAGCTTTGCCCGGGACCTGATCTTAGCCCTTAGCTGCTCTCCAAGTTCAACAGTATGACTTTCCAATCATTCCCTCCAGGCCACAGACTGATGAACACATTATGGAAACCATTAGACCACTGTTTTTAAGCTTGTATGTGTCTGTGTGGATGTGGTATGTTTGCACTTAGCAGTATACTGGAAGAAAAAGGGTCAAAGGATTAAGACTGTCAATCTGAGGCCAGTTTGCTTTATGATCTACAGTGTGTAGTATGAATGAAGAAAGTATGTTATGGTCACTCTGAGTCAGCAGTGACTCTAAATCTGAGCTCTGTGAACTTGGTGTTTTCAACTCTGAAGAGCAGTGTGGAGATTTTAAAGTTGACATGCTACATTTTTCTTGTTTTCAATCCCACGAGACCAGCAATGAATTGATCCTGCTAACAGTTATTGCCTGATGATGATGTCATTCTTTTGTGCCACAGAGCTCTGTTGGTGTAGTTTTTCTTTTAGTCAATAGAGATGAGATAAATAACAGAGATGAATAAAGTGGCCGTAGCTACACAGCTAATAAGCCACGATAGTTTTGTCCACTTTGGACTCTCTTACTCTTTGTTCTCTCAAAGATCAGCGCAGTTGAGACAGTACGCTGCTGGCCATTTTGGTGTGGCAGATTTACTTGTCAAAGTTCAGAGTTGAGCTTGGCATGAAAAATTTGCTCTGATTTGGATATGTGAATGAATCCACTAACCGCGGCGATTCTTTTGAAATGAGCCGACTTTGCCATGCAATTTTGGCTGGTGTGACTGGGCCTTAAAGCTGCCAAATCTCAGTTAAATTTGCTTTAATTGTCATAGTCAAAGAAGAATTCTTGGATAAAGATTTAAACCCCAAATGCTACTCAAACCTCTTCCACCTCTCCCAGTATTAGTGACTAATAAACTGAAAGGCACAGTGATAAATGGAAGACTTTCAGTACTGTGGGAATGAAACACAGCTCCCCCTCTCTTGCTTCATTAAGTGGTTATTGTCACTCATTACAGGCTTCATAATAAGTGCAGGAGAGGCCCTCCAGATAAGACCATGTCCAGTAACCCTGAGACTAAACCTGGCAACCCAGATCGTTATCATACCTGACCTCTCCGCCCTGATAAACATCACAGCCATTACACACAACTGCTGCACAATTAGAGCAGCACACAAACGGACATGCGGGGCAATGTAACACATGTTCAGACACACACACGTTTGTATTTCTGTCTTTGTGAGGACACTCGTTGACACAATGCATTCACAAGCCCTGTACCTTAACCCCAACCATCACAACTAGATGCCCAACTACAGCCCTTACACTAACACACACTACTGCCCACACACCACAGGAGAGTCTGTCAGGCTATCTCTCTATACACAGTCTAGTCCACCCAGTGTTGTCACGCATATAAACACTTATTCCACACTTACTACAACATGTTGTAGTAATTTACAGTGTTGTGTTAACCTCAACTTAACTGTGTACACTAACCACAGTGAAACGGTGCTGCCACCCATGAGTCAGGTGGACTGTAATCAGTGTGTGTGTGGTGTGTGTGTGTGTGTGTGCATGCGCATTGGACAGATTTGCCAAAGGGAAGGACAAAGGGAATTAGACAAATTCAGTTGATTATGGCCTCACTTTTGTAAAGTGACTTCCTAATGAGGAATTAAGATTTAATGTCAAATTGCAGCTGAATGGTCTCGACAGTCTGGTATTTATGTGGGTCGGTGTGTATGTGTGTGTGTTTGTGTGTGAGCATGTGTGTTTTCATGCACAACCAATGGAACCCAATTTTAATTTGGACCATTTAATTTTATTATTTAAATTTAAGTTAAATGTAAAAGCAGTTGCATAGTAACAAAATACGGTGCATCACCTGACGTGTTGATGAAAATCAGATCAGAGTCAGATGAAAAGAACTAGTAAAAAGTGTATTAGTAGTAGTAGGAAATGGTTCATTGCTGCATGTTTATTTAACATAATTTCATAGACAATTTTTCAAATGTTTCCCCAGGTATATAATTGTGGTTAATAAAAAATAAAGATGTAAGGATATGCTCAGTTTCTTTGTGTATAAAATCCCTAAAAGGACTTGTATTATCAATTCTTACTATTTGCATTGTAGTTTGGTTGAAGAGGACTGACATTCACATTTCTGTTGCCACCAGTCTGAAGGAGCAAATAATAGACTTTGAAGGAGTCTGATTCCTCCAGAACAGCAATGGCTGGACTCCCTCTCTGAATGAATGCCTCTGGGTTATTTAGGAAATTTCAGTCGCACCAGTTGTTGATGAAATTGAGATACATTTCCGTAACTCTCAGACTTTAGTGTTTCATATTGAATGTTTTCCCCTGACACCCACATTTTTTTCTTCACCCATATTAACAGTCTCTATCAGCAAGCATTTTTACATTTCATTGCCATTATGTAAAACATACATTCCCACTCCACTCTGCACCCTATATTATACTGTATACTCTTTTATTTCTTCTCTGAACTGTTGATGCCAAGCCTCTATAACTCCCTGGGACACACACACACTCTCACACACAGATAAGCACACACATCTTGTTTAACATGTGAAAGCACATCTCAGTTCTTAAAGATGAGAAATGAAAATGAGGCCCAGGGGCTTTCTGGCAAAAACGCATCCTGACAATCTTTACAGCATCAAACACTGAGTGTGAGATCTCATGAGGGAGTGTGTGTGTGTGTGTATACATTAGTTTGTGCACGAGTGTATGCTATAACAGGGGAGGGTGGTGGAGAGTATGTGGAGATGCGAAAATCGATTTCATTAAGAACTTAATTGCTTTTCACACGTCTCTGACAAGGAATGAAATCACACACTGTTTGATATGAAAGCTGAAATGTCAACGTTTGTGACTGTTTATAATCCCCGTCCAATAATCATTGACTACATCTTTGAAGATAAACTTCCTTTAACAGTTGCCAAAAGACAACTCAGATTTGCGAAACACCTCATCATCAACATCACAAAAGCACATTCATTATCTAATCATCCTCTCAAAGTCTGCATTTTCTGTTATGAGTAAAAACAAGGAACTTAGCACTGGTCTGTCAGTGCACTCGGGGTTGAGATACTATAAATATACTCTACTTTCCCTAAGCACAAATAACAAATTCATGTGGTTGAATATACATACAACTTTTTAAATCTAATGTATCTCCTCAAATTACAACCATAACATTTTGATTTGGAAATTGATCTCTGTCTATGTTAGTCTATGTTAGCTAAAAACCCAAACCTATAAATGGCAGAGATCCCAGATTACCAGCAACATCCAGTGAACTGTTCCTTGGCCAGAGGCATGCGTGGTCTGAGTCCATCAGATTTTGTCGAAAAATGTTTCTAAGATGCTGCTGACCTGCTGACAGATGAAGTAACAGCAGTAATGTCCTCAGTGGAGGCAATAAATCACTACTGCATTGATTTGAAGAAACTGATATACAGTAATTACTATATATGAGACTCACCCAGAATACTGGAAGGCTGCACCAGCGTCTACACTACAATAGTGTGCACATGATCGTAGTGTAGACTAAATATGAAAACACATCTGTTGCTCTTCATTTTGGCCTAAAAAACAGTTTTGTTGTTTGCCGACTAAAAGAGGAAGAAGACAAAGAAGAAATGTAACCTTTTGTTCAGCGTTTAAAAATGGACCAAGACACTTTTAAAAAGCTACAAGAGAGATCTCGGAGCACAACAACAAATCAGATAACACTTTTTTTCTTGCACAGCGATATCTTAACTTGGTATTTAGATTTTTAATAGTACAGATAGTATATTACAAATACAGCCTTTACATTTACCAGAACTACAGTGATTATATAGTCATGGTTGAAAGAATATTTCAACCATGGTTTCATTTGCTTGCAGACATACACGGGTGTAGCACTTAGTTTCTGACAGACATGACATTGATTTGAGCTGAAACTGTTCTGTTGTTTGGGTTACCGTGTGGGAGTTCAGTGTTGGAACCCCAACAGGAGCAAAGAGTCACAACAGGAAGCTCTGAAAGGCTTCATTACTGGGTCCAGTTACAATTATACCTCCAACAAGGACAGACTTGCATATGAATACACACGCATGAAAACAGCTGGATCGTATCTCTGATAGCGGAAGAGTAGAAAACCCTGGATCAGGCCAGGTGTATGGTATCCTGTGTGTGTGTGTGTGTCTCAATATGTCCAGTGTCTCTCTCACTCAGATGAAATTGTGTTCTCATCACAACAGTTGACCATTTACTTGATATCATCATCATCATCACACACACACCTAGCCTCAACCTATCAACGACCCCCTCTTTCATCAAAACCCACCCCCTCAGCCACCCACCCTCACCCTCACCTCTGATGGCCTCTGAAGTCTGCAGTGTGTGTATGTGTATGTTTGTGTCGTCCACATGTGTCTGCTGCTACTGACAAACTAGAGACAAGTGATGATTGAAATTATGCAGGGCTGTGGCTGGTGGACAGAAGCCACCCCCCGCCACCACACTCGGCCTAATAATTTTTATTTACTGTCACACGTGTCAAACTCTAACCATCTGCCACTGCAGAAGGCTGTAACATTCTATAAAACATTTTTACAAATACTTTTAAAACCCAAAGAAGCCATATATTTTTTGTCCTGCTGCTCTTGCGCTCTCTGACAACCTGTTTGACTTCCCCCTCCTTTTCCCCTGCATGTTTTATGTTCTCCTCATTCCTCTGGCTTAGCTTTGACCCCCCACCCACCCCACTCTCTGTCTCGTTGTTGATTGAGGGAGAGGTGACAGAGCTAACCAGAGTTTTACTGCCACCTTCTTCCTTCCTCTTCATCTCTCCAAAGTCTTCCAGAGAAAACAGAACCTGATGGAGTTTATGACCTGATTACTGCCTGGACACACTGCTGGCTACTCCCCCACAGCGCCACAAACACACACACACTCACACAGTCTCAGCAGTGGTCGCCGGTATCGGGGAGAGGCTCACAAGTTTACCTGTCATCTCACATTAGTAACACTCCAAACGACTGCTCACACCATGAAGAAAAGCTAACTATTTCAGTTCCAAACAGCAGCGAGGCTATTTGTGGCCGAGGAGTGGGCTTGTAATAAATGTCAGTCCATTAAACAGAGATAGCTTTCTGTGCCTGCAAGTTCTTTAAGTAAACTTAGACATGACTGCATTTCTGTAAATCCACACCGCAACACCAGCAACTATAAAAAAGAATCTGGCAACAGCTAGTTGTAAAAATAGAGAACCAATGAGGTGATAAACAATTAAGGCCAATTTCCTGCGTTCCTGGCGAGCCGTGCGGCATAAGACTACTTGTCAGCATCCTACCAAGACTGCTCACCTGCCTCTCTGAGCAGATTACTGTCGCTGCTGGGAAACAGGCCTTTCCCACAGGGCAGATGAGACTGTTTTATTACATGCCAAGCTGCAATAACTGGGAAAAAGTGTTAAAAAGCCGTTTTAAATATTTTTGCTTGAATGTGTCTTTATCTTCTTATCTTTATCTTTAGCTACAGTTTGTTATAATGTGTATAATGTTGATAGGAATTTTGCAATATTTAATATAGTAATGTTTTACTAGAGGTCATTCCTTTGAATTTTCAATTCTTCTCATTAGATGCATTTAATAAAGAACATGCATGATTTTTATACTACGCCAGCAGTTCTTAACCTGGGGGTCACGACTACTACCGGGGGATATGAGATGAATGTGAGGGGTCGGGAGATGATTAACAGGATGGGAAAGGAGAAAACATTAAATTTTTGTTTTTTGCTTCTTTCTTGTGAATTAATGAATCATTTACGTCCAATATTACTTAGTGTATGTGGTTTATATTACCACCTACAGGCCCAGCATGCTTGTTTGAGCATTTGTAGCTGTTTTTGCGTCCTTGTGTACTGAGATGTTTTGTAATACAAGGGTCAGGCAGACAGATTTTTTTTTTTAAAAGAAGAAAATATCAGTTTAGAAAAATATCTGTGTATATGGACATAGCCTTAATGAGACATTTTACTGCGTTTTTCTGAGGACAAATTTTTGAATTTCCGACTTTCCAGCTGCAGTCTGGAAGGCACTTCCACAGTCGAGGTCTGGTGATGTCATCAAGGGAAATGCTTTCAGCAGAGATGATTGGCCAGCTGTCAGGAGCAGTCTGTCCAGGTCCCTCTATCTGCACCGCAGTTCCCATGATTACCTACTGCTTTCATCAGTGGGTGTTAGGCAGCACATGTGGCCTGTTGATGATTTAGACATCAGAGGAAGCGAGATGCCACAGTGTACCAACCATATACAAGCACTGGCATACAACACTCTCCAACAAATACACACACCCTCCACCTGCATTATAAATCTATAGACACATGGGAATGTTACTGAACCAATATCACAAAATCATAGAGCTATTTAATAGATTTAGTAGAGAAATGTAAGCTATAACACACAGATGCAAATACACCTCACATTTAGGAATGGACACACACACACTATGCACACACCTAGCTGGTGATGCATTAGCGTGCATCCTGATGCTGTGCTACAATCGAGTCTCTGTGCCTGACTGTAATGTAATAAAACTATCAACTCACTCCCCACACAGACTTGTCTGTGCAGCAAAGCACTCTGGGTATAGTCACCACAGCGTCCCCCGAGATGCAATGTGAAACCGCTGAAAACGGCCTTCACTGCATTCGCACATGCACGCACACACACACACACACACACTGCACTTGCTCACACAGGGAGGGAAAACAGAGAGGAAACCTTTATGAATAAACAGATGAGAATCCATTAGTTGTAATGTTATTATCCAGCTGTCTGAACTGTGACCTCACTGAGGGTGTTTGTTTATATGAGCAACTGAGACAGAGAGTGATAGGTAGTTCAGAAACCTATTCTAGTAGCCAAGAAGAGTTTTTTTTAAAGGGATCCTTTTCAAAAGCAACACATTAGCCCCTTAACATTTTTCTAAGATGACCATGTCAGTCATCTCTCATCACCTAATTACCACCTTACACATGTTTTTAGCAAACTGTATTTCTTTACCTCTGTGTCTCATAATGTTAACATGTCCTCCTGTCCAGTTTTGTTTTGTTTTTAATGTTTTTAGGTTTTTTTGGTCAAATTTAACTTTTTTAATTGCAACATCAGAAAAAGTATCAACAGGCCTTTTTTCCACAGAAGACCTTTTGACTTGTCATAGTGGGAAAAACACAGAGCTGAAAAATAATTACAGGGGTGCAAAACGGTATTATTACTTTAATCTAAAAATGTGCTTTTCTCTAGTTTTTACAATAGTAAAATTAAAAATAAAACTGCTGAAGATCAACAAGACATCAGTTAAATTGTTGCATGTTTCAAGAAAATTTTCTTTCTTTTCAAAAAATTTCTGAAATCTTAAAAAAGGCAAATGGGAATCAATGCACGTCTCTCTCAGCTACCTTCATCTGAATATAACCAAGACGATGTGACAAGATTATGTAAGTAACTGAGCACCGGTAACGCTGATACGCCATTAAATTTCCTTGCACCTTTCCACCTAAGATGTATTCAGTTTCTCTCCTTTTTTAATGAATGAGTATGTCTCTTGTGATACAGAAGAGGGTGACATGCAACAAGGCCCTGGGTGGGAATAAAAACCTGACACCTCTGCTCTCTGTTTTTTTTTTCTTTTTTAGAATAAGACAAGTTTTCCACCCCAGCCATCTGTAAAAAATGCATTTTGCTAATTTTCAGCATTTTTCCCCCTGAAATTTCTGATGTTTCTACTCAGGTTTTTATGCTCAAAATAGTAATGTGCACAAAAACTGGTGGATTGAAGCAGACTGGTAGGCCATATATAAATTAAGTCATTATAACCTCCTAAGGCAGATGGCTTTCATTAAGTATTATATTTCATTACGTTTAATAATGACACTCCCCAAATCTGCAATGTAAGTATAATAAAAAAATGCGTAGGTGCAACTTCTCATTTAAAAAGTATTCATTCATTGACGTCTTTTTTTTTCAAATAACAGTGATTTAATCTCATGTCTCCTTGAAATAAAACTCTTTCTTATATAACAATAAATACTGCATTACAATAATTTGCCAGTCAGATAGGTTCATGCAGTCTTTTTATTTACAAGTACCTGATGTTAACAAGCTGCATGGGAACTTTCAGAATCTTTGTTCCCAGTGTTGCTCCCTCGAGTGGCAACACTGCTGTGTGTTGGTACTGATGATAATTAACTCGATGAACATGAAAATAAAAATCCTTCGCTCTAATTTAGCAGTGTAGGTGCTGACTGTGTGTATGTGTGTGTGTGTGAGAGAGAGAGAGAGAAAAGCAGAGCGAGAGAGAGAGACAGGGTGTATGTGTCAATGTAGTGCTGAGTAGAGAACTAAAGGGCCATTTATAGCTGTCGCAAACTGACAACCATTACCCCTGCATTTACAATGCTCTCAGCACATACTGTCAGGAAGACTCTGTGCACACACACACAGACACACACATACACACACTTCCCACTCTACCTGACAGAGCCTAATTATCGACACCTCTCCCTGTCGGATGAAACAAAAAACTGCTCTATTTTCAGAGTGATGGAGTCTGATGTTTCTTCTTCTTCTCCCCCTCTCAGCGTCTGTTGTCGTCTCTGCACGACGCCTCGCCCGCCGCCCACCCCCTTATCCAACGTTTGATTCTCGACTCGTTAAATAAGACTCAAATTAAAACAGACAATGAGGAAAGTTTCCCCCTCACAGCCACTTTCATTTGTTGTGACTGTTACTCAGAGTCATGGGTGGGAGTGTGCCCGTGTGGTTTGGCGTGTAGACTGTGTGTGTGTGTGCTTGCATACCTACCCAACAGTGGTCCCCGCTGTCATTACATACTCACCAACTGTGGACCTGAGAGGCAACAGGGGACATTTTGGAGGTCCACAGTTGGTCACTTCTTCAATCATGCCATAATTTTGTCTAAAACCCTCTGATGAATTTTGTTTCATCCTGCAGGTGTTTGAGGGTTCATACTCAGCACTGCCTCTGCAGGCTGAAGGAGGGATTGTGACAACGCATTCACTAATTTTTATTTTGCACTCATCCATAGTGTGAATAGCTTACAGCCCAAGGGAGGCTTTCAGACTACAGGGGGGCTACAGACCGAAGGAACAAGTTTCCTTATACACTTTTTGTAGACAGAATGTATTTGAGTTTGTATTTGTGAAAAAATGCTATAATGAAGAAAAAAACTAAAACCTAATAAAAAGAAAATCATTAAAAAGGTTTGCAGATGAGTAGAATTCTAATTTTTTTTTGTCCAAAGAAAACCATTGTGATGCCTGCAATGCTGTATTTATATAAAATAATAAAACACTGGTACTAAAGTAGCAAATACTACTACACTGCATGCATATATACACATATGCAGTCATCATTTATATAATTTCACATTTTTTCTAAATGTCTAAATGTGCCTTTTAGACACTGTAGTACTAATAGATTGCAACACTACATTAGGAACATTAGTCTTATATACAGTATAGTGCTAGTTGAGTGCAACACAATTTGATTATTTTCAGAATATTTGTGAAAGCAGGATGTGTTAATGTTAAAAACAATATACTTGATCAGTTTTTGAAAGACATCAAGAAAGCCTTTGGATGTATTCATGTCCTAGTCTGTGTTCAGTGGATGTCCCCTCTTTGAAATGCAGACATTGGCCACATGACAATTTTTAAGAGCAAAATTACAAAGGCAATTTTGCTCTTATTATTATGAAAGAAGATCTTAAGCAAATTTTTTTTTGTTTAAGATCTTTTTCTTTTTCATCTTTTCAAAAATAACGGTCCATCCTTGGTTGGCCTAATCCAGCAGTCCACCGTTGGTGAGGTAGGAATGTATGTATGTGTGTGTGTATTCAGAGTGGAAATGGCAGCTAGTGCCATCTTGTCTTTGAGGCCTGCTTCATTAGTTGTCAAACAGCTGTGCTTGCCCCTTGCCCGCTATCCTCTGTGTGTGTGTTGTGTAGGTGGGGTGGGGGTTCGGGGTCAAGTGGTCCCTCTGCAGCTCTGCAGAATTTGTTTCGCGCGAGGTCAAGTCAGCTTCTCCAAGCTGTGATTCATTATTTGTCCCTCTGGCCTGATGCAACCAACACCACAATAATGTCATATTGTGTGTGTGTGTGTGTGTGTGTGTATGTGTGTGTGCAAGATAACACACAAGTGGATTTCTCCAGGACATTGCTGTGCTGTGCGTTCAGTTTGGGATGGAAGAGGAATGCACTGAATAAACTGATCTAACCAACCATACAACCATCACACCCAACCAGAGCTGTTGTGTGTGAGTGTGTGTGTGTGTGTGTGTTTATGCAAGAGTGAGTGTGTGTCTGTGTATGAGCATTTATGCGGTTGTTGGCACTCTCTGGTGAGTAGATCCCATTTCAGAACATTCCAGAGAGATGTAAACATTTATACACAAGCAAAGAAAATCACACATGTGCACGCACACAAACACACACATTCTTCATAACGCTTGGATTTCTTTGTAAATAAACCAGCAAGTGCAAAGAGCCAAATGTTCACACATTGAGATGGAATTCTCTGTATGTCAGATCGGTATGGAGGAAACTAGGAAACAAGGAGAGTGCTCAGTTACGGGTTTTTGATAAATTCTGTAGACCCTTTTCCTTTTTGTGATCTCTAATCATTTATAAATTAAAGCCACATTTATTTTGCTCAAGGTGGAAAATCTTTATCTCATGCACATGTCTTTGTCTCAGTTTGCACCACCTACCGCAAACATGTGTCTATTCACATTCAGTTATGCCTTCCTATCGTTTTTTTCTGCAATCATGCCACCTCTACAGTGGTGTAAGAAGTTGTGGGAGAACTGTTTAAAATAAAAGGACTGGTTCAGGTGGAGCTAATTTTACTGATGGGTAGTTAAACCCATAACAGGTTTTCTTATAAAATTAACATATCTTCTGTCTGTAAAAATTTAATCTGTTACTAGTAACTACTACATTCACATTAATATACAGGAGTCAAAAGTATGTTTACCTGTAAAATTTTGTGCAAAGTGTCAGAAAATTGGAGGACTCAAGTGAAGTACGAGTACCTCAAAATCGTACAGTATATGAGTAAATGTGCTTAGTTACGTTCCAGCATTACACCTTTAAGCTGTTCCTTTCCCCCCTGATTCTAACTCAAGTGAACTGCATTTTTGGCTTCTCTGTGCTGCATTTTTGTCAAGGTGCTTGAGTTTCCAACCACATTTCAGATACATGGGAGCCAGTTGAAATGGCATCTCTGAACTGCTGACCGGCTCCAGTTTTCCTAAAGGAGGAATGAGTGACAACATTAAATGAATGAAGTTTGACTGAGCGAACTGAAGCTGCTCTTACACAAGCCTGTGGCTGTGTTGGCATGCGGCCAGCGTGAACATGTTGCTGTCACCACTGGCCAATCTCAATTTCCATCCTATTCTTTATAAGCACTGAACCCTCAGAGACTTTTAATCGACGTCACCTGCCCGCTCAGCACAAATGTGAGTGAGTGCATGAAGCTGCAAAGGCTTGAAGTTGTAAATATATAGAATAGGACAGCGCTTTCTTACATCACGTTATCTTGACAACAGGAATGTTTATTTTATTTCTCTGCCTTTTTCTTTTTTGTTCTCCTCTTTCTCTGACATTGCTGTTCTTAACACCACAGAGTTAGCAGGTGGATATAGATGGATTTTGTTACCTTCATACACAGCCAGGCTAGGTATTTTCTCCTGTTTTCAGTTTTTATGCTAATTGAAGCTAATTGTCCCATGCTTCGTATTTATTTTGAAGACATGAGAATGCTGTCCATCCACTCATCTCACTCATCAAGAAAGCAAATAAGCATAATTCCAAAAATGTTGAGCTATTGCTTTAAAATCTTCAACACAGATGACTATATAGAGTAGTTCCTCGGCACTGGTTTTAAAAATACTCTGTAAATACACCAGAAAGACCACAAGTTGTTTTGGACGTTATTTCTTGAGAGAAAAGTTGGGATCTTTCCCACTTGCGTCAGTACAGTGAAACTTTTCTTGGAGCTGTTTGAGGAACTGAGTCTCGATGCACTTCCACACTGGCTTCAACATTTGGCTCCTGGTGGTTACTGCTTGTTCTAATCTCGCTGTTAAACTTAAACTGCTAAACATGAACTGGCCGCTGGAAGAAGTGTGGACTGACCGAAGGAACGTCACTTCGCAAAAATGCCATTATTTGAAGCTGGCTCTCACAAGGACAAAGTACAACACTCACATATACACTACACATATACACATTGCGTCCAAATGTTGCTCCTGCCCTGTATTTTCTGTTCCATTCATCACCTCTCCTCTCTGGTCCCATGCTGCTCTGCTGAAGTAAATAAATAAACAGAGGGACTGAGGATGTGTGTAGAAGAGGAACGTGGTGAGAAGGCTGTTGGAGGAGGTGTTAGCTCAATCATTCATCAGCTCATGTATCAAACTGCCCTTCGTATTTATCTCTCTCTACAGGACCCTGAGAGACTGGACTTTTTTCTGAGTATCATCTTCTCTCTGGCTCTGCTTCTCCCTTGATGTTTACATCTCTATCTCTCTTTCTCTCTCCTATCACTCATTTCTCCCTTTTCTGCTCTCTCCTGAGGATGGATGAAGGTGAGCGTATAGCCAGGAACTCAGTGCATCTATCACTGCTGCATTGGCAGGGCTGACTAGTGAACAGTTCGCTGAGTGATGCCACCAGGAGGCTCCACTCCAGATTCACACAGGAGGGCTGATCTCAGACCAGTGAGGTGAGGCAGGTGTTTGTCTCAACTTTTTGTAAAGTTTCTCCTGATCTTCGGCTCCAAAACAGCTTGTGGACCAAACATCTACTCACTATACTCCCTCAGTGCAAAGACTCAAGTATTTTAAGTTGGACAGTGGTCCCCTTTGCTGAGCTTCAGTGGAGAGACAATAGCAGAAAACTAAGAAACAATTTTGCTCTAAAAAGACTGTAAATTTGGAGAGTAAACACTTGATTTCTCTAACTCAGACTAGTGAAGCCTCATATCAGCTGAACTTTCTTTTGAACAGAATACGGACTGTGGATTTTTCCATTTTGAACTGTACATTACTCATTCAGTCGTTAAATTTGTCCAGTCGTTAAATTTGCAGATGATACAGCTCTAATATGACTGAATGTTGTTGATAATGCAACTGATTATAAGCATATTCCAAGTAGTTTGGATATGACTGAGATGCGTGGTTGCAACATTACTTTGTCTTTAGCCTCCTAACACCAAGTGAGGTCAGATGCTTCTTTGCAGATTTTACTTGGCTAATAATGTACCACTTTTTAATTTTAGGTTCTTTGGATGATCAGCTCAGTAAAGCAGCATATATTACATGGCTCATTTCAGCTTGTTTACAGGTAAACTACTCAGAGAGAGGTCTGTGTAGTTTACATACACGCTAGATTTACATTCATTATTAGCAGCCCTCAATCCATTATGTGTAATTGTGCAATCTATGTGTGTAATGGTGTATGGGTGTGTGTGTGTGTGTGTGTCTGTGTGTGTGTGTGCCCTTGACTTTATGTCTGTAAAGGTAGAGCATGATCACTGGTATGTCTAATACACTTCATTCACTTTACCGTACAGTTTTATTCAAATGCTTGAAGTATGTGATATAATCTGAATGCAATCACCCCTTCTTTTCCCTATATATCCCTTTCTCCCTCTGTCTCTTGTTCTTAGCAGTGTACAAACACACACACAGACACACACACACCGTGGTAATGAAGTAGGTAATGTGGACCAGCTCTCTCTCAAATACAACACAATTACAACAGATTACACAGCAATGGCTTCCACATGGTTCACAGAAAGTTGGATTACCACCCTTGCAGTGTGCGCCTGAGTGTGTGTTTGTGTGTGTGTGTGTGCGTGTAGTAGGTGCTTTCCTTTGGACCACCACCACTGGACTACACTACACATATTGAATGGGACAAGGGGTGGAGAGAAGCATTGGGTAAAAGGGTGAAGGGGTGATGGGAGAGAAGGGGAAAGGGAATTAGGGTAGAGGTGGCTGTTTAAGAGGAATGGAGGCATGTTTCAGGTCTGTGTGCATCTATGTGTGTGTTTATATGAAAGAATTAAAGCCTCCTTGTATGAGTTTTGTAACACAAGACGAACTAAGCTTCTCTCAGCTGTTGTAAACATAGTAGTGATGCTGCTACGGTGAGTTTATGCTGCAGTCATTCAAACTAAAATGCTATTTGTGTCATATCATTTATGCCACCAATGCAGATGAGAAGAACTTGCAGCTGAAACCCACACTTTTACTTTAGCAGGTACTTGAGCCCCAAAAAAGACGCTGGAACAAATGCAGTCTTCTGCAGGTGCTGCACAGAAATGCTGGAATGCAAGTGAGGCCAACACAACACCTTGAAAAGCTGCTCCTGCACTGCAACGTGGGTGATCTCGTGCTCTGACTTCCACTTGCTGTTCCTTACTGTGTGCACTGGCAAAAAAAATATATCCATCTGCTTGTAGGCTGACATGAAAATCATTCTGTAAGACAAACAGAAGAGGATAATTATTTAATATGAAATGCCAGAGAGCATGGTGCAACATATTCCATTTATCAGAGCTATGTGATGGACACTTGTGTCTGAAACACTTCACAATACCACAAGTACATGCATTTTTGGTGTGCCTTGCTGTTGGCAACCGTGTTACCACGCTCAACTTACAAAACCACAAAATATGTACAGCATGTGCACTGTTCAAGTTTGCTTTTACAAAAAAATGTTTTTCTCAGGAAAAAAAAGCAGATGAAATACAACAAAATCAGAAAATCCAGATGATGACTAAAAACATCACCATATGTACATTGAAAAGCTACACACAAACATTTCTGTCTTCCATTCCTGCATTAATCATGTCAGTGCTTAGAGTTATAAATTAAAGAGAGTCTGAACCAGCAAAATGTAAAACACAGAGATCTTGTCACTCTGGCATTTTATGTGGGTTGTCAGTTGAATGAGAATATTTTCAGTACAGACCTCAGATCAGCAGGGAGACCCCTCCAGCACCTCAAATCTGATTGCAGTTTCCCCAGATTTTGTGTTATGGGGGTGTGTGAAAGACCTGAGTGGTCTGTTGTACTCAGAAAAGTTCAGCGTGTCTCACAAACAGAACTACTGAAAAACCACTGAGAAGTTACAAAAAGCTGAGAGATTAAATTCTGACAATGAAGACATTTAAGAATTTAACTTGAGAAAATGTGGTTAGATTGCTGTGTGGTAATGTGTTGCAACATTTTGGACAAGCTGATGTTGGTCAACCCCTGAGCAGAAAACATTTTCTGGTAGGCTAATGAAAAAAAATGTACAAACTAAATCTTTATTATGAGAATGTCACGTTACATTCAGTAATACACAGTATATTTGAGTATGCTGTTCAAAACTAACTGATAGGTTTTAGGTGAAGGGAGTAGGAGATGAAAGGAAAGAATGAGAAGTTAGTTGAGGTGAGATGAGAGTAATGTCTGCAGTGCACCTGGACAGGTGAATGATGGATTAACCCTTCAACCAACCGCAGGAGAGAAGCTTCCATCAATTCATCAACAAGGACAGCAAACCACCAATCACACCGCAGGGTGGAGAAAAGGCCCACCCTCTCTCTAGCTGGATATTCATGCATAAACATACCTCTATACATACAAGCTGATGTGTGCAAATCCACACAGAGGAGACCATGTGGACTTGGAGTAAATGAACCTCAGACTTTCTCCTAAGATGAACTCACATGGTTTCACGCTCCTTTTTCTTCTCCACAACAAACAAACAGACATTTCTCAGCTCATTTTTCCTGTGTTTTCCCCACCACATTCCCAGGCTGTCCCACAGCAGAGCCAATGTATTCAACAGAGTAACATATCAGGCCTAACCAAAACCAGAACCCAACACTGTGGCTGCAATCGCAGGAGTAAAACAATGTAAAACTCCAGGGACACCTACAAGTCCAGGAGGCATACGACCTTTCTGTCTTTCCCAGGTTTTATTTAATTTGGTCTCTCTACTACTCTCAGTATCCCTGCTGTCATGGACTGTCTTTCTTTACCTCCCGCTCCTCTCTGGTGGTGATGTGTGGTAGACCACAGACTATTGTGTTGCAAATGTGAAAGTTTTCCTAAATAGAACCCAGTCTATTCTATTTCTGGGAGTCAGAGCGGCCACAGACTTTTTTTGTGTACTTCTTTGTATAAAGGCTTAAGGTTTTTCTTACATGTACATTACATTTACATCTGTCTTTTATTCTGGGAGCCACATTTGTCTTGTTTCTCTATTTTATGTTAATCAGTAGCAGGAGTTGCTTAAGATAATATGTACAGTAGTTCAAATTTTCTGCAACCAGTATGATTTTAAAGAATCATTCCCGTTTATGACAACTTTTACCTTGTTTTCTTAATTGTAATCATTATTCCTGTTGGTAGCAACATTGTACTGACAAGGTTACAGTAACTGCTGAGATCTGGGAAAGCAGCAAGAACACTAAAAACACTTTTAAACTTGCAATAACTCTTTTGGGCCACTTGGTGGGAGCAGAAACTATTTGTGAACACAATACTGACAGAGCATCACCCTTTAACTTGTTAGCAAACAACTGCTTATTTATTATCATTCATTTGGAGCAGTGTTTCTGGCCACCTGATGAAAGTTAGTCCACTAGTCACTCTGCTTTTAGCTCTGTTTTTGGTCTCTACCAACTCCTGAGGGAAATATCTGGGGCTTTAGCTGCAAAATGATCCACTATGTTCACCAGCTAGTCTCACTCTGTGTCTATCAACTGTTTGTTGCTGAGCAGGTAGTGTACAGTGGGTTTTTAGAGCTTTTTCATTAAGAAAATTCCAAAATTCAACTCAATAAGAGCAGCATGAGTGAATCAAAAAGCATTACGTTCAAGGCTGGACATCTAAATAATGACGTGAAACTCGCTAGGTTATTAAAAGATCAGTCTTCAAAGCAACTGTATGAAGGTAACAAGATCCATTAATCTTCAAAGTAACTAACAGTGGCTGCTAAACAAATGTAGTGCAGTGAAAAGAACAAAATTTCCCTTTGGAATTGGAGTAAAAATTTAAAGTAACATAAGTAGTTTTTGAGCACATCTACCTGGTACTTTCCAGCACTGTAATTTATAGAAATAATGCTGAGAACTACTGAAACAACACCCAAATGGGGACATAGCTCTTTTTGAAAAATTTTCTCCTGTTGGACAAAGTAGTAGTTGTGAAAGAACAGTGAAAGAAAAAAAAGCCTCTCAAACATCAGATTGTTGATTGTGAAGCTCTGACCATCACTAAATCTGTTATAGTTAGTTGTTGTATAGTTGTTATATTACAAGGACATTGCCAGTGATATTCACAAATCAGGTGAAATAGTTTAAAATGAGTTTGAAACACATTCAGTGGTGGCTCTTCGGTCTGTGCAGGACTTGGAGGTCAGCGACAGATTCGCTCTGGCTTCTCAGGTTTCTGTTGTCATATTTCTGGGAATTTGATGCAATGTTTGGAAACCGAGCTGTAGTCAGGCAGGGTGGATCTCAGTTTCAGTGTGTGTGTGTGTGTCCTCGCAACACAGTTGTGTATGTGTATGTCTTCTGTCTACACCAACTCTGTGCAGCCAGAGATGATTGTGTCATTACAGCATCCAGGGCGTGAGAGCTCTCTCTCTCTCTCTCTCTCTCTCTCTCTCTCTCTCTGTCCACACACACACACACACTAAGAGTTTATCCCCTCTCTTGTCCTGGTCTCTGTCAGTCATGCACTGTGTTCTCACTCCTCACTCTTCTGATGTCATTTGGGAGTGGATTGATGGGTGGAGGGGGCTTATGAGAAAGACACACACTCACGCACGCACGCACGCACGCACGCACGCACACACGCACGCACACACACAGATCTCGTGGGGTGTTAATAGTAAATTATGGGTTTTTAATGCCTAACACTGTGACTGATCCAGAGAGTAAAGTCAGGCCAACTAGCCGTTAATCAAACCATTTCACTGTATTCATGCGTGTGTGTGTGCGCGTAGTTGTGGACTTCACTTCTTATGCCAGTGTCAACACAAACGCAGTTCACAGCAGCTGTCAAATACACATGCAAACACTCATAAACATAAACAGCATGTTAGAAACTGAGAAGAGAAATTAAAAGAAAGGAAACAAGGGAGAGAAAGTAAAAGAATGAGAGGGGGGGTGAGGTGGGGGCGGTTGAAGAAGAGGTAAAGATAAATAGAGAAAGAAAATGATGTGGAGGAAGGCTAATGGCTTCCACATGAGAATGTCAGGGCTTTTTCCTGCTTGCTTCTTGGTGTAATCATATCAGCAGTCGGGCCGTTTCCAACCTTCATAAATGTGAAGTATGCAGCGAGTTTCAGGATCCAACTTCCTTTACATAAACACCCCTTAGAAAAACAACCCAGCTGGATGTGAGTGTGTGTGTGTGTGAGAGAGAGAGTGAGCATGCATAAAGTATGCCATACAGGATTTGGGTGTGTGGCGTCATGGATTTGAGTGTGTGGACCTACAGTACAAGTTATGCATTTTCGTGTGTGTGTATGTGTGTGTGTGTGTGTGTACAGATTTGGAGGTGATGAGTGAAGGCAGTTAAAGCACTCCTGTCAGCCATAAAGTTTATGTTGTAAGTTCAGTTACTCCTGTGTCACCAAGATGTTACTGTAAAGGAAATATTTAGATATTCTTAAACATGACATGATTTACATATTTCCAGCAGAATTAGTTTTTCATGTTTTTGCCACAACTTTATGTAGCGATCAGAGAGAAAAATGCCAGATAACTGTCTCAATGAGAAAACAAATTTAAATTAAAATGTATTATATTACACAAGATGTTGTATTAGAAAGAGGATGGAGCGTCTGCTAGACTGCCATTTTGCACTGAAGGGTTAAAGTCCATGACAGCTGGTGAACTACTGAGAATTGTTCGTTCCCCTTTGGTGTGTTTCTGCGTTTACTGCAGCAAGAGATCAAACCTTGCACAGTGCTCAGTGTTACACACTTGAGCCATGGTTCTCTGAATGAGGCTCCCAGGGGTCACTGAGGGGGTCAGCGGAGGCTGCAGACCTCCTGCCTGAGCACTCAGCTGGCAGCAGAGAGCTTCAGAGGGCTGCATGGGGGATTTGTTGAGAAACTGTAAAAATACTGGCAATGTGTGTGTGTGCGTGTGTTTGGGCTGCAGGATCTCACTGCTCAAACATTCACAAATTAGCTAATATCAGAGTTAGGTTACACTCTCTCTCTCTCTCTCTCTCTCTCTCTCTCTCTCTCTCTCTCTCTCTCTCTCTCTCTCTCTCTCTCTCCCACCCACCCCCCCCCTGTGTCCCCCTGTGTACCCACCTCCTTCGTCTATTTCTCTTTTTTTCTGCGCAAGCA
>JBBMJY010000004.1:15664668-15683570 GCA_037833715.1 Toxotes lorentzi | reverse complement strand
TAACCTTCTGAGAATTGGAAAAGAGGACAAACAACTAGGTCATGCGAGGCCATATGTGCCCACTCTCTCTCTCTCTCTCTCTCTCTCTCTCTCTCTCTCTCTCTCTCTCTCTCTCTCTCTCTCTCTCTCTCTCACACCCACACTTCTCATGGTTGACTGGGCAGAGGCATTATTCAATTGGCTTGGGTTCAACAGCAACACTCTGAGAGATAGTGAGGATTATGGGCGACTAAGCTTTGCCCTGAGAAGTTAAAGTGATACACATTTCTCATAAATAAAAGCGTATTATGCTACTTTTTATTGTTGATTGAAATAACAGTTTTTATTTAACATAGACTCAGGTAAAAATCTTACATCTGCTGTTCTAATCACTTGATGTTGGACTGGAACTTAGGGATAAACTATATGGAGACACAGTAACTGATGTGTTTTATGTTTTCCTGCAGCAGGAAAAGCACTTTGTTTGGAATAAACATCAAAAGTTTCGACCGAGTGGTAGAGCAGGTATCCAGTATTGTCAAAGTTGGCTCATCCCAAACGGCTCCCATGTCCTACTGTCCACTACCATAAATGTGACAGAGCGGGTTTTGTGCGTGGTGATAGCACACAAAGACAAGACTGGCACTTACACAGACTTCATTAATAGTGTCCTGACTGCTGTCCACGAGGCTGATTGCTGCTCACCAACTTTTTCATCAGTGGGCTAAAGATCTGCCGTGTGTGGACATATGACCAACTCACTGATCATCACTTGTACCATTCATTTTATAGTATACAGTAGATAGTAAATTACACATTCGGTATGTTGTGTGCTCCTGGATCCATCAATTCAGAAATATTACAAACAGAAATTTTAATCTAAAAGACTGAAAATATAATTTGCTCTGTTGCTCTCTGGTGCTTGACAATGCAGATGATGTTTGATGTCGTTTCGTGGCTTTGCAGCCTCAGCACATTTTTCAGCTGCCTTTTCAGCTGTCACATTTCACTTGCATTTTATGGATGTAACTTCACTGGAAGTCTCTTTTCATAGCATCCATTGTTGAATGGTACCACATTATTCTGCTTTGTGATAAGAGTCCTAGCAGTATTAACATGTGATTCCAAAAAAAAAAAAGGAAGAGGGTTGGAAGCTGGAAAAGGAAAGTACATGAAAAGGAAACCTGGAAGTTATGTAAAGTGCTGAGCCAGGAAGACATGTCTTTACCAGGTCTCAGTTTTTCCACAGCTGCTGACAAAATATTAATTTGACACTTTTATTCCTGTACTATATTACTGCATTACTCCCAGTGAGACCTGGTGATATCATATTCACATTTTGTACTCTGACACAACATGCACACAGCCTTCATACAATGGCAGTAACAACATCAACACCAGGCAAACCAGAAAAGCTGTACTGTCTTGTTTTTGAGGTGATTCACAGGATGATACCATCATTAATCATCCATGCCAATCACCACACACTTCTGGGCATCGTCTCATTGATAATCTCAGCTTCCTGGCAGCGGGTGATGATATCAGTAGGTAGTAAGTGATGATGTCACAGTAACCCAGATTAAAAGTGACTAAGAAAGAGCACGAAGCTGACAATTTAATTCTTCACTGATCATCAACTGGCAAGAGCGGGGATGCTGGAGATGAATCAGATAAAAATCCACTAGAGTCCAAGACAAGACCGGAGCAGAAGAAAGGAGATGGGACGCTGCAGATGTTTTGTTCCAACACGTCAGCTAACCTATCTATTTAAATGTTGCTTCTCAGTAAAACAGACCCACATTGTTTAGATTTAAGGTAAATTTAGTGTGATGTACAATGGTGTCCAAAAGTCTGAGACCATTTTCCCAATTACCTTTGGAACAGAGTTGGACAGTAACTTATTATTTGGTTACTTGTTATATTGATGTGATTAATATTTTCAATACATTACATCACAGTCCCTACTCCCAGATTCACTCCAATACTTTGACATTTTGTTCACTTGCTCTCTGTCTTACCAAGAGTTAATGCCAGATATTAACATCAGCTTGGCTCTCTGTGTTCAGTTGACAGACTGAATGTGCATTTATAGAAAAATAACTTGATGAAAAACAAGCAGATTAATGGTGTTACATTTTTTGTTGTTACAATTCAAAATAAACTATAAAATACAGTATATATTACTGTATTACTTTTGTTCCAGGAAGAGGCCACATTTAGCCAACATATTGTGTCAGTTGCAGCCAGTAACTGCAGTCTGGACATTATGTGACAGACATCCACTGCCATAAATCAAAAGTATGATCGCTATATTGTCACATTCGGGTCAAAGCCCGAGGGAAACATACAATCACCTGTGAGGTAGGAGAGAAGAGGGAGGTGAAAATGTGTGTGATAGAAGAGGAGGAGGAGGATGGAAGGAGGGAGGAAGAGTGGGAAAAGAAAAAAAAAGAGGCAGATGTGAATATATTCATGGGAAATGGATTACTAGACGCAAGAGAGAAAGATAATTGTTTGGAGTATTCATTCCAAGTCCCAGCTCAATTTCAAACCCTCCACTTAAGTGAGTGGGTAGGAGTGTGTGTGAGTGCGTTTCAGTATGTGTGAGAGTGTGTGTTACAAGTGGTTTTGGAGTGGCATCAGTGAGGGGTGTTATCCCCTGTACTTAGCCTTAGCATGCCTCATTCAAATGCACAGGCCAAGCCTTGAACACACACACACACACACACACACACACACACACACACACACACACACACACACACACACACACACACACACACACACTGACAAGTTAGGCTTTATTGTTCATTATCATCACGTCACCCTTCTCTCCTTTACATCTTTCCCCTCTCTCTGATACCTTCTCCCGTTTTCTTTACTCCGTCTCCTCCAGATCCCCGCATCTGTTTTCTCTCTAATCCTTTTATCTTCTGCTCTTGTTAATTCGATGCTTCCTTCCTCCACACTTCTTCCTTCTTAGTCATCTTGCTGCCTTGAACGTGTAAAATATATATATTATTTTGTTGATATGGTGAACTACACATCCAGTAGTTACCAAGTGACATTAATAATCATTTGGAGTTATGTTTCTGTCCAATATTCATTCTGTTTTGGTCTCTACCAACCCCTGAGAGATCTGTCAGTTAGATGGTAAATGGTAAATACTCCACAATGAGGTGAAACCTGCTTCACCGCTCTGTAAAACTGAATGGAGCAGCAGATTAAGTTGACAGGTTATGGACTGATCACTTTGAGTGATGTTTCCCACATTGTTTTCCCATTTGTCATTTGATATAAAAAATATCGACTGCAGCCGTTTAAACAAACTGAGAGTGCAAGAACCCCAAATATAGGATCTTTTTCCTAGCTGGAGAAATCATTTTAGAAAGCCCACAGCTGAATGTAAAAAGTGATTGAGGTTCTTTCTCTGGGGTCTGGTGAAAGTCCCTTTGAGCAGTAAAAGAAACCAGCAGCTATTGCACAAGGAGATGAGGCTCAGTAGAAAAGAGTGGAACTCCACACTCTAACAAGTGGGGGGTTTAATAAAGGACAGAGTAATTGTATCTCAGTGTATGTTGCGTCTACCTGCACTTAATTCATCACCAGATTCATGCACAGCCTGGTTTGCTGGCTAATCCCCAAAGTCCCCCAGGTGCATTTACTTTGTGGTCCGGCCCCATCACCGCGGCTGGAGACCATCAGCTGCTATTCCAACAGTTTGTCCACCATAAATGTGAGTTCAGTGGGTTTGTCAAGACTCATTGCAGTTTATTCCATTCCTTGGCTTTTAACTTGTATCTCAGAATCCTGAAATTTACTTGATGAATGCACATAAACCCCTGTATTTATTGATGTGATACAGTGGAACAATCAAAATTAGGAAGATACAGCCATAGTATGTACAATATGTCACCACATTGATCAGTGAGCTGCAGACATGTATTCAGCATGCTGTAAATCACAGGGAAAACAACAGTAGAAAACATTGGAAATATATCTGGTGAAGGACAGACGTCTTTAGATGCTCAGCTCTTGAAACTGGCCGTTTGAAATGCATTCAGTAGATCTCCAGGGCAGTCAACTGAAACTGAACACACCTTCAACTTATTGGAGCGTGTGGCAGGTATGTGTCGGCAAAATCTTCGAGAGAAATAAGCGCGTTTGTCAAAAAAAAGTCACAGCTTAACAAATATAAGAGACAGAGAAAAAAGTAAATGCCTTTTTTTCTATATCATTATTAGCAAGGGTGACAAAGAGCACCCAGGCAAGGGTGATCTGTTTGTGTGTATGTGTGGGTAATTCGTATGAGGTTTTTTCCTGTGGCTGGGCCACCAACATGTGCTCATCTACAAGTGTTGCCTGGCTCGACATTTAGATTGGATGAAGTTTAATTGTTCACCGTTGATGCCATAGCAGATTAAGTGAATGTGCATTTACTTCCTCAAGTTCCAGAAATACAAAAACTGCTTGCATGTGTTTGTTTTACAACAACAGCATTTTACTTTGAAAGTATGTTTTTCTTCCAACCATGAAAAGCCACTTTCACCATCCCCTGTGGGTGACAATGCTGCTTTTTCCACTTTTCACTGTGCTGTGTTGCTGTAATGTGAAATTAATGGTGGTATTCTTGATTTTGAAACTGTTCTGTGAGCAGAGCCAAACCTCAGAAGAAGGCTCACTGTCTGCACGAACGGTCTGTGTAAATAAAGGTTTTGAATCCAGCTGAAGGAAGAGGTAGGAGGGAGGGAGGAGAGTGTGGTGTGTGTGTGTGTGTGTATGCACATGTTTCTTGCTGATGGGGTTAAGTGCACCAGGAGTGTGATGTGGTGATGGAGGGAGGATGAGAGGGATAAAAGAAGAAAAAAAACAAGAGGAGAGATCCATTAGCTAATGGATGTGTTCAGTCCTGTCTCGTCAGACTCGGTATTATCACAAAGACACACTCCCTTACTCTCTCTCTCTCTCTCTCTCTCACACACACACAAGCAACAAGCCATCGAACTGGTGTGTTTTTGTGAAGGGTGCATGTGCGCTGTTAGCACTCAGACAAATCGACCGCATTTCTCAACTTATTGAAACAAGGCCTTAAATAATCACAAATTTAACTCACTTCAGCTCAAAAAAAAAAAAAAGTGGTGTGATGTTCTCAGTACAGGTGTGTTCAAATATGTGTGTGTGTGTGTATGTTTGAGGGTGTGTGCCATGAGACAGAAACTAATTGGTGTCAATAAGACATCTGTGGCTCCTCTTTGATTAAGCCTGCAGGCTAGGAATAGGAAAATAACACCTCTCTCTCTCTCTCTCACACACACACACACACACACACACACCCAAACACACACTGCCTGTGGTCATGCTGATGGCCAACTCCAGGCAGGGCCCATCTGTCTCATTACAGAAACGGGTTTCATTGGAGAATTTGTATTGTTTATGGACACACGCACACACACGCACACACACGCACGCACGCACGCACGCACGCACGCACGCACGCACGCACGCACGCACACACGCACACACACACACTTACTTGTACTTATATCTTTGCGAGGACACTCATTGACATAATGCATTCCCTAGCCCCTTACACTAACCTTAACCATCTGAACTGAATGCCTAACTCTAACCAAAACCCAATTCTAACCTGAACCAAGTCTTAATCATCAAACACCCATTTAATGTTGTGGGAACCGACCAAAATGTCCTCACTCCGTAAGGTCTATGCTTTTTTTGGTCCTCACAAACATGGAAGTACACACACACACACACACACACACACACACACACAATGCCTATGATCACATCGCTGGCAGTGCTGGTAGCCTTGCTCAACATCAGAGCTGCTGGAGACAGAAACAGCTTGATGTGACAGAAGAATAGCAAAGGAATAAAAGGAAAAAAAAAGATTTAAATAATGAAACTAGCATACCCACTGAGTGAATACCCTCCTCTGTCTTAGTTTTACAACATATTGTGTAACACTTTGACCCAGAAGGACCTCAGAGGCTGTATGATTTCACAGGAATGGAGCTTAATGGAGTTCTGTGACATGTCATTAGTCACATTTCAACTATTCTATTTCACTTTTATTCACATTTGAAAATCTCCATAGTTTGCTTTTTTGTGTGCATCAGCCTGCCATTGTTTTGCTGTTTACACATCTGCTTTTAGTCTTCTCAGTGTGTGATTCGGTTTTAAAGAACTTTGAACTCTAAGCTGCATGAAAGGTGATATAAAAAATGGCTCTTCACAGTTTTGTCGACCTGCCATCTTTTAGGAAAATTTGGGACCAGAATTTTAAAAGATTTTGCAGTTTTTTTAAATTATTATTGACAGTGTTGGGAAGTAAGACATTACTAAGCAAAAATCCACTCAGAAACAAACAAAAGTGGACAGATACCAATGATACTAAAAACTTAGATAAAAATAGATAGTAGTAAAAACAGTTGCCATTAAGGTAAACTCTAGCTGTCCTCATTCAATCCTTGGACTGCCTGGGGAAATAAATAAATAAATAAATAAATAAATAAACAGGATCCAGTGGCGCTTCCCTGGTGGGAGCACTGCGAGGAGGCCAGGGTGGTGCTGTTTGCCTGACCCCTGCACCTCCTGTTGTCAGTGTTTGTGATGGCAGTAAGAGAACCCCTGCATTAGTTTGGTCTCTCAGTGTTCAGTGGGCTGACTGGGCTGGGGCATCACTGAGGTGCGTGGTGGGTGGTAACCTCTAACTTAAGAGAAGAAATGCAACTCCTGTCACAGTAATTCCAAAGCTGTGTTATGTTTTGTGTCTCCTTGGCTGGCTGATGAGGCAAATGTTACTTGCTGTAGTAGTAGTTGCTGCTGAATGGTCAGTAAATTTCCAACTGTCTTCCTGCTTCTTAAACTGCAATGTCTTGAGTGTGGAGGATTCGACAGAGCTGACAGCTGAATAATGAAAGTAATGTAAGTAATCTAATTACTTTTTCAGTACATGTAATGTGCAGTGTTCAAGTTACTTGCCCAACACTGATTGTTCTCTTTGTGTTGCAAGTTTTATTGCATTTACTGACAATCTTTCCTGTAAATTGCTAAAGACACCTGTCATTTTCCAAAGCATCAGTTTTCACATTGATATTTTGGTTGAAGTTCACGTCAGTACTGAGCTAAAATCAGCTTGCAGAAACTTGAGGTAATTCACTAGACTGAACAGTTAGTCAAGTTGGTGTTTTGTTGAAGTGGAGCTTTTGCTGCTGTGTGAATGTAGGAAAGAAGAACACTGAACACTCTTAGATCTTAAAGTGTGTGCCCACACCTGCACTATACCATTTTTGTTTTTAAAGATCACGGTCACGGTGTCAGATCAAGCAGATTATAGAAGGAAACAGATTTTCTGGTTTTCCAGTTTTTGTGTTTCAGGTTGGTTTTTGCGTTTCAGGTTGGTTTTTGCAAGAGAGAATTAATTTCTGTTTGGTGAAAAGCGATAAAAACACATGGACCAAAATCTCTCCTGAAAGACTGAAAGACTTCTTTTATGTAATTAACTGAGCAACCAGCATAAAAACAAACAAAATACAAGCAAATAAAGAGGTTGAGGCCTGTGTAGAGAAACAGGAGACTGGCTCAGTACCACCAGCTTATATAGAGTAGTCAGGCAGTCAGTCCAGGTGAGCTGAATCTACCTGATGACTGCATGGGTGTTGGCTTTTTCCATCATACTGTGGTTTGAGTTTTGGTGATTAGTAACAAAGCTAAAAATAAAAAAAGACACCTTTTCACAGAGAAGAAAGAACTTTAATTAAATATAGTGAAGAGTCAAAAAGTTATTTTACACTTCAAAGTTCCAAAAAAAAAAAAAAAAAAAAAATCAACATTATCATCTTTACAGTAGTTTCCTCTGTACTCTTCCCCTCCACACTGACACTGCTGATAATGTGTGTTAGCCTGAATGCAGACAAGCTGTGATAAATGTTATAGCTGTTGTTGGACAAGTGCTTCATCATACTTCCATAAACCAAACCCTCTATTCATTTCTTCCTAAACAGGTATTTATATATCTACTATGAAAAAAACAAAAAAACCCTCAGCTTTAAAACATCACGTTTTTCTTTTAGAGGAAAAATGATGACACTCACTCTCAGACACACACACTTGCAGACACTCACACATGTAGACACAAACAGAAGAGTGGTCTCCAGACCCATGTTTGAGATAAAATAAATAGGTGGCTCATTTTTAAAGGAAAAGTGAAAGAAAGGGAAAAAAGAAGGCAAACACACACAGAGTATTAATAGCACAATCAAAACAAGGTGGGGGAGGGAAATGAACAGAGGAAGGGGGCAGAGAGAGGACAGAAAACCTGACTGGAGCAGGAGAAAGGGGAGAGGAAGAGATTTTTTTCTTCCATCTCTTTCAGCCTTCATTATTCCATCTTAAAGTCCATCACATGGAAGACAAAGACACAGATAATCATACTGACATATTTGTAAACTCTACACCTAGATAATGCAACAAAATTATGCTAACTTTAACAATAGTGATACAAACAACATTGTGATGAAATGAAAAACATCCTCCTGCTCTCTTAACTTACAAATGATAAAAAAAAATACACAATGGCTTCTTTTAGTTTGATTGAAATGAGCAGTGGAAGTATGGCTTTTAATAAACAGACACTATAATACAAAAACAAATAGTCTTAATAACATTCAAATCGTTAGACGTGAGAGACAAAGCAAATGAGAACATGTGAACATATTTATGGATGTGAGTTTTCAAGATTTCGGTTTCTGGCATTTTTCTTGTTCTTTCTTGATAGATCTTGATAGATGTTCTTGATAATGTCCCCGTTCTTTCATCTAAATTTCTGATTTACTGATAGACATTCAGTCTTAGCTTCTGGCTGTGGAGGTGTCTTTTGTTCATTTAGTTTAAATATAAAAACTGAATAATGTTTAATAATTTCTTCTGCTTTCTGAGCTGTAACACCCAGGCAGCTGGAGGTCCAGATCTCAGAAAGTTACAAATTACTGTGTTAGCTCATGATGCTAGTTAGGTTCTCTGATCAGTTAAGCCTCAAAATTCACTTTCAAATAATTTGTGTTTGTGGCAAATGTCACTGAAATGAATGACAAACAAACAATAAAGATGGATTTATGAACACTACCTGCTGCAGGTCTGAAAATGATGCTCACTGACAGTTGTACATAATATAGCATTATTGGCTTACTGTTTCTGACTGTGTGACAAGACGTGCTGAAACTGTGGCATAAGACTGTTTAGGAAATAATGTCTCAAATAGGGGGCTTTGGCAAAATTAACAAAACATAAATTAAATTCATTAAGACTATTTCGAACCACACGCACTGCAGGGCTGAGGGAGCAGTGACTTCCACAACAAACCATCAGGGAGTTTTCACACACCACGCATTTAAGACATGTTGCTGGCCAGTTGTCCTGCACTGCAAAAACTGTCCTTGTTGGACATGAAGATTCATACTTCATACTTTACTTTTTTAAGAAAAAAGGCAGAAAAATGGGATGCAAATATGGTTTAAATACCTCGGTGAAAGATGTTTTGATTTTTAGGACTTTTGTGCTATAATGTCTTGACAATTCTTGCAGTGCAGCATTTAAGACACGCCATTGGCTTGTTTTCTCACTGAAATTGTTCAGCTGAACCAGATCAGTGGGCAGGTAACAAAATCAATCTGATTGGCTCTCTAATCACAGTAAAAATCAAAACGAACATTTAAAATCACAGCAAACAAAATAAGAATTTACCTGTTAAGACAAAAACATGAGAAAGCAAATCTCACAACAAACTCAAAGTCAAAATGGCAGCAGTCTTTAAGACATGTTTTCCCTCTTACAGAGGTCTCTGTGGCTGTGTCCAACTTTAAAACAGAACATATGGTAACAGGGTCGATGGACAGACTCATTGGCAGAGTTGTTGGGTCAAATGCTCAACAGTGAAGCTGCTGTTGGCATTCAGTAATCACACACCCCAGTGTGGTGGAAGGATATGCATTAATTTATGGCCTTTTTATATAAAAACTGTCCTGGATTAGCGCTGCAGCAAGTCAAATTTCTCTCTTGAATATTGCATGGTGGAAATACATTTCTTCTTGGTTTGTTAAGTGACTGAATTTTCTTTCTCTCTGCAAGTTCTCTGCACTCAGGAGCAGCAGTGTGAACGTACATAAAGAAAGCTCAAAGTAAACACTGTGATTTCTTGAATGGCTAAAAGTGGTCGCAGACGGGAAGCATCTGAATCCTTTAAGTTGATCGATTAAATGCAGAGGAAGAGATCTCAGGCTGAGGGTTTGTGCTGTGGTGTGTGGATTTGGCAAAGAGAATTGAAAGTGTGTGTCTGGTTTGGCTTGTCTGTGTCGGCTGGATTTGACCCAGTATGAATCCTGCAGCCTCTTCTTCTTCATCATCATCATCATCATCATCATTTTTTACTCATCATCATCAGATATTCTTCACATTATACTCCTTCATTAACGACCAAACTTCATAAATAGAAAATCCCTCATGTAGGATACAGCTAGAAGATGATTATCACATGGTAATTGTTGCACAAAAAGAAAACAAATCAACAATCACTCAAGGGAGGAAGTGGATTCTCTCCAAAATAAATACACTTCCAGTGTCCGTGGAGAGTCATGATGTAGGCGTGGCCATTCTCCTATAAAAGCATCAAGGTGTACAAAGTCTAAACAATTCGTTTCCTTGCAAACATCTGTTTTCTTGCAGTTGTTTTTGTGTTAGAAAGGGCCTGAGTTGGGTTTGTTCCTTCAGATAGGGACAGCTGCTTCCATCCCCGACCGGAGTCTGACTCGCACCGAAATCCTCCTCCAGGATCGGTGTGAGTGTGCTTGGTTCATCTCGCACACAGTCGCACGCACACACACATACAATCATGTACTCACACCTTTACATGGGTGGGATGATCATTCCAGGGATTGCTGTCGGGTGGAGAAAGAGGAATAAAAACAGAGGGAGGGGGAGAGGGAGGGAAAAAAGAGAAAAAAAATTTAAAACATGGCCAAATATTTTCATCGTCATAAAAAAATTCCCTCGTAAATACATCAATATGTTTTCCCATCTGTGCAGCTGTGTGACTGCAGCGACATTTAAACATCAATAGATGAATAAATCAGTAAAACTGAGCGGGGGACACGTCATCTCAGTTGGCTCTTAGCAATGCTGCTCACACACAAACACACACATTTAATTCAGCACGGGAACAGTTGGCGCATTTTACTGTATGTTTGTGTGTGTGCATGACAGATTGCATCATGGTGTGTATTTAAACCCAAGGGATGGGTGTCAACATGTGAGAAGCAGAGCCCAGCCCAGCCCCCAGTGACACACACACACAGCCGATGGGGGAAAGAATTAAATAATTGGTTTTATATTTCATGGGAAGTGAAAACTGCAAAGAGAAAAGAATTGTTGTTTTGGAACCAGCTCGACAAAACTCAAAATGTATTGTTTCAGCCAAAACGTCCAGTTTTTTCTGTTTTTCTTTTTTATCTCAGGCACTCACAAGCACGCACACACACACACAGACGGCCTGTAGGGCAGGTATACAGTATAAACTGTCAAGAGAGTCGAACAGCTGTCATTGCTGATCGCTCCCTAGTAAGCTGCCAGTGTGTGATCACCGAGTGTGTGTGACAGAGGAAAGTCTGTGTGCGGCTGTAAGTGGGGTGTGTTTATTTCAACTGTGCTTTGAGGGTAAGCTTTGAGTTCCCACACCCCCGCACATGCTCTCTCTCTCTCTTGCTCTACACACACATGCACGCACACAGAAATGCAAGCGTAAATACACACACAGCTAAACAAAGCCAGTCATGTTGAGAAATAAATTCACTGGGCCAAATGTCTTTTTTTGTTTCTGTAAATATCCAACTTCCCGTCTTTTTTTCCCAGCCAATAGGAAGACAGAGAGAAGTTACCAGGCAACAGAATGGCTTGATCTGTGCTTTGGGATGAGAAGTGCATGAAGAAATTAAGGATGCAGAGGATGAAGACGTGATGGTAAGACGGAAAGAACAATGGATAGAGAAAAAAGACAAACAAGGAAAGTAAGACATGAAGGACAAGATCATTCAGAGAGCGATTTAAAAGATGTGAAACATGACAATCATTACTTAAATGAACTGGTCGGTTTATCGAAAGTTGTGAATGTAATTAGTTAACAGAGTGGAGTGAAGAAACAGTTGAGGAACATACTTCAGGTGAAGGCCAGGCCTTGTAGAGAGCTGGCTGTTGAGTACTTGCTAGAGTCCACAAATGTCTGATCTGGTAGAGAGGCAGAAAGACAGGGATGGAGGAATGACAAGGGAAGGGTGAAAGTTCAGATGAATAACAAGAGGAAGGGTTAAAAGAAGAGAGAAAGAGAAGAGAAAAACTGTTAATCCAGAAGGTGATGCATTACAAAAAGCAAACTTGGATAAAAATGTCCCCAACAGAAATACAGTTGGTTTAAAAAGCTTAAAATGACTTATATTTACATTTTCTACACACATATCCTATTTTATTTTGCATTTGTTATCAAATATCACAATGTTATTCGGTTTTCACAATGATAACGTTAAGAAAATAATTTAAAAACCTGCAGGATTTTATGACAGTTTTTCTGCAACGTGGCCAAGCACACACATGCAAACGCCCGTTCCTGCGACTGGACAGCCTGGATAGTATTTCACTGTGTCACCAGTACATGAAATGACACACCCACGCTAATGCAGCCCCCCTTGTATTATTTTAACGTCTGTCTGAATGTCGCCTTAGAGTTGAATATCATGTGAAAGGTTTACCTGGGTGGATTGTGTGTTAACAGAAGTGAGCAGGATCATGTAGTTTGCTATGTTCACCATCTTAGTTTAGCCCGTTAGCATGTTAACACTTACCACTTAACACTAAACACAAAGTACAGCTGAGGCTGATGGGACATTTATTTGTTTTGCATGTCTTTCTAAAATCTTTACCGAATGATGTTAAGGCAGCACTAAAGTTACTACAGTTCATCTTGAGGGGGATGTGAATGCAGGTATGAAATTTCATGGCAATCTGTTCAATTCATTTCACTAGAAAACCCAAATGTGAATGACCTAGAAAATTCAACTCCAAGCACCTACTATTTGATCAGGCACCATAAGAGGAGCAAGAGGAGGATGGGAAACATAACAGGAACTATGGAGACAGATTAGTTTAAAAAATTCAACAAAGAAGTATCATCTGCTGGGGAAAACCTCCCTTTAAGCATCCTCTGACTGACTGGCTGCTGTCATGGTAAATTACCTTGGAGCCCATTGCCGTTGGCGCTGGTACATGAGGGTGGAGGGGAGGAGGAGGGCCTGACCACCGGAGCGAAGGCGGACTTCTGCTTAACGGCCGCCGACACCATGTTGGCTGGAGAGAAGGAGAAGACGCCAGAAGAGGAGGAGCAGTTGGAAGGGAGGGATGTGGAGGAGGCCATAGTGGGACTGGATGGGACAACTGGAGAGATAGAAGCAAATATTAGGAGAGAGGAGAGGAAAAAGGACAAAGAGAGAACGACAGAGGTTGGTCTTTCGGTTGTATACTACATGGCCAAAAGTATGTGGACACATGTTTTTTAGTCTGTTTGGACTTTAGTTTCAGTGAAGGGAAATCTTAATGTTACAACATACAATGAGATTTTAGACAGTAGTTTGCTTCCATACTTATTATGGTAACAGTTTAGGGGAGAGCCTCTCCTGTTTTAACGTGACACAAGACAGAGTCAGGTTCATAAAGCAAAGTTTGAGGCACTTGATTGTCCTGCACAGAGCCCTGACCTTAACCCCATCCAGCTACTCAGGTCGTATCTCCCAACATCAGTGCTCAGCCTCTCTGAGCAAATCCCTACAGCCATGTTCAAAAATCTTGCCTTCCAAGAGCAGCTGGAGAGGAGGAGAGGCTGTCATAGAAGCATTAATGGCCACTGTTCACAAATGAAAAGTTTGGTTTAATATTTACCTGTCCACACACTTTTGGCAATGTGGTGTATTATATAAATGAGGCTCAAAGAGTATTTCATGACAAGTGGCTTATGAAGGTTCCACTCAAGTCTCCTCTCAAACGTCCACATCCACATCCACTGTCATCATCATCATCATCATCAGTGAGAAACACACACATCTTTATGTCTATAGCCATTTTTTTCTTCCCTCCCTCTCCCTCTTTCTCTCTTGCTTTCTGCTAAATGGAAAAGAGATGCAATTAAGCAACAGAGAGAAAAGAGGTGTGGCTGTCAGATGAAAGGCAGCGAGGGAAGGAGGGAGGAGATGGACGGTGGACAAAGTGGAGCTCTGAGCGGTGAGTTGGTGTTTGTTTTTGAAGACACAGAGACAGAAAGCCCCATGGGGAAATCTCCACACAGCAGATCTGAGACTTTCACTTTGTGTCTACAGACATTTTGTGTGTGTTTGAGTATATATGAATGTGCACATCAGTGTTTTTTTTAATTTGTAAGTCTGTAGGTATAGTATGTAAGACTTGCATGGATGTTTGTTGGGTGAATGTTCACATGTACACTCACTAGCATAAGGCGAATTGGCTGCAGAGCCGTTGAGGAAAGTGGGCGAGCCTCCCAGGTTGGTCATGCCTGCGTTGTTAGTGTAGCCGTTCATGGTGCTGGTGACTGAGGTGTAACTGGTCTGCTGAGGCGTGGAGCTAGGCACGTAACCGTGAGGAGACACACTACTGCTGCTGCGCACAAAACCTGCGGGACGCATGGTGGAGAGGACGAGGAGCAGGACAGTCAAAATGATGAGTGTGTGGCAATCAATGAATAAATAAGTCTTAAGTCTTGGAACAAGTGTGGAGATGTGTATTTGATGACAAAACTCATTGCTGTAAAGATTCATCTACACTCTAAGGTCTCACCCTGATTGGCCTGTGAAGGTTCGGAGACGTTGACGGACAGCTGCCCCGTGAAAGAGTTGACCCCCATCATGCCGGTGTGGGTGGAGCCGGAGAGCTGGGTGTGTCCTCGTGGAACGCTGTAGAGGGCTTCTGCAATGTCCGCCGCCCGCTTCAGGATGATCTCCTTCAGGAAAAGGGAAAAGCAGAAGAATAGTTACTATAAAGATGAGAGCTAAAGTAATGCTTTTACATCTTCTTCTCTTTCCATGTGGATGTCTGCTCCTTACCTGGTTATTATGGGGCAAACCATAGAGGGCTTCTACCAGGTCGGCTGCTCTCTTCAGAATAACCTCCTGAGAGAAAAAGACAGAAAAGAAAAAGGTAGAATTTGCTTCAGTTTGTATGCAGAAAACACATCTAACTCTCTTGTGCTCTTTCTTCTCATGTCTTCTTGGGGGGTCAGAAGCCTGAAAAATTGATCTTAATTATAATTCACCAATAAGTTAGATGAAGCTTTTTGAAGCACAAGAAGACACACATGCAGAGAGTTTGCAAAGAATGATACACAAAAGTTATTTTAAAAAAAAGGTAATCTCTCCTTCCCCTCATTCCTCCCCCAACACACCATCAACCATCATCCATTTCACCATCTATTCATGATAAACAAATTGCTCTTCACTCATTTTAAAGGCAGATAATCTGCTGTCAGCCCAAGTGCTTTTATCCATCTAAATGACATCTTAAAGTGACAGGTATTTAAAATATACTCTAAAGTAAATCTAAAGTGCTCCGTAGGCTTCTCTGCCGTGATGCTAATATCAGGCCACACTGATCCCATGAGAGCAGTTTTGGTCCTGAGCTGCTCTGTTGCTGTGAAAGTCCATACAATCCTTCAAAGAGCAACATTTAAGTTTTTTTTTTCTTATATTGTAGATTATTTTTAGCAAAACATGATGTGCTGGTAAAGAACATTGTGACAAGGATTTGGCCCACACTTCTCTCATTTTCATTCACCTTTCACCTCTTCTGATGGAAGGTGTTGTTAATTATTCCTGAATCTGATGTTTTTATCTTCCACCTCATCTCTATCTATTCTCCACGCTCTTCTGCTTTCCCAGTCCATTTTCACCTTTCTCTCTGCCACTCCCTTCGTCACCCTTTGCCTCCACATTGGGAATTGTCTTTCTTATTTTTCCCCCACCCACTAACTCCGCTACAATCCTCTCTTTTTTTCAGTCTCTTTATTGTTTCTCCTCTCTTCCTCACCCGCCCACCCTCTCGCTCTCTCCCTCTTTCGCTCGGCTCCCACCCCGGGGTCTAAGGTGTCTTGTTTAACAGTTAATGTGTTGTCGTTTCCACAGCGTGAGGCCGCCCGGCGACAGAGAGAAAATTACTCTGCGCTTCACAGTATTAACCTGCACTGTGTGACACACACACACACACACTTATGGTTGGCTGCGTGTGTGCTATCCTATGAGTTTGTGCCTGGTGGAACATATTGCCTCTCCATCAGTCTGTGTGTCTGTGTGTGTGTGTGAGAATATGTGAGGTCACAGAGCCAGTCAGCAGTTTTAGTGTGCCTGTCCATGGTGCTAAATTCAATCTTTTACACATTATTACAGTCAGGCTGGTTCTCTGTTAACCTCTCATTATTAGACTGGTGAGCTGAGCAGCTTACACACACCCACACACACACTAACACTCACTCACAGAAACCTGATCCTGAATGTTCGAGCGGTTCCAGTAAGGCGGTAGCTGATAAACGGGAAGGAAAGATGATCCTCTGGTAACATCATCATCATTATCAGGTCTGCAGGCTTCTTACACTGCATCACTCAAAGCCTGGGACTGCTGGGATCGATGCACTTTGAATACTTTGCCTGTTTACGTCTTTCATATTTGGACACACAGCTACTCACATCGCCTTATTAATCTCTCTCAGGTTGCGTCTGTAAATAAGAAAGCACTGTTTGTCAGATTACCTCCTGCTTAATACAGATGAATAATGCTTCTGGCTGCGTTGCATTGATATGAATGAGACTAAAAGTGTTGTTGTGGAGCTTTTTTCAAAACTGATTAAAAAGCCTAAAATAATCTAACATCCTGAGGGCTCGAACTTGTGTCAATAGGACAGCCTGCAGCAACAGCGAAAATACATCGGATTATGGCGTCTGAGTTAAAACTGTTTTCATGTTTTTATTTTGTGAAATTGAGGACTGAATACATGTTTCAGGTCAATCAGTTCAAAATCTTGTGCCATGATACTGCAAAACATGTTTAGTTTGTTTCCTTGATTTGATGACTTGCATGTCAAAAGATGGATTAACACTGTCTGATTACACTAGTCATTTCAAGTGTCTTATGTCCTGATAAAATCTGGATGAAATTGAAGACACTTTTATTTACACTTAGTCATATATACACATGTATATGTCTCTGTTGGTCAGATCACAAATCTGATGGCAAAGCCTAACAAAAAGACATTAATGAACTGTATTTATGAACCACGAGTGCAATGGAGGTTTTATCATCCTCACCAGTTCTTTCCCACAGTTGAGTGGTTGAACTGATCAGGGATCAGATAAAAGCTACAGTAGACGGTATGTGTTGAAATTGGAGCTGCTTTATTTTGTTTCTTTAATGAGGCAGGGAACAATGGATAATTTTAATATAACTTCAGCTGCTGTTATCACAGGAGAAAGATGAGGCAGATCTTTTAGAGGATGACTGACTGATGTAGTTACAGTTCAGAGGGGTAAAGGAGAGACGGATGTGTTTACATCTTTTCAACATCTGGCTAGAACACGTCTCACACCACCTCCTGAGGTTAATTAAACAATCACATCTTAGTCTGTCACAAAGGTGAGAGGTGACTGCTTGTAAATGTAATAGATGTCTTCAATACTTGAACTTTTCAACCAAATTTAGTGCAGTTCATTCTTGACCTTGGAAACTGTGGTTTGACGAAATACTTAAAGTCCACTTACTACATTTTTTTCTAAAGCCTTCAACTACATCTCACAGTCTTCATCAGTGAGTGAAGTTTGCTCAGTAAATTAGTAGATTTTGACACAAAACAATCTTATTTTGTCACATTTGGTTCCGTTTTTAACCCTACATGTCTGAATGTTTCTGACATGCAAATCAATCAACTGCTTTTTAGGTTCACGGTAGATAATGATTAATTATGACAGTGAAATGTTTCTTTTCACAGATCACACATTCAATCACAGATTCCTGCCATTTTCTGTGATTCCTGTAATTGCTGCAATAAAGCCCAATTTTAAAGCTTTAATCTCTAATGATTCCTTTGATTCATGTGATTGTCCTACGTTGTCTTCATCTGTTGTCAAATATTTATGGAATATATGCTTGACAAGCACTTGTCTGTCATTTATTTTTCATGCCTTGTCAGTTTTTAAAAATAATTTTCAACTGTTTCATTTAAGTCATCCTCAAGTATAATCTATTCCTGTCTGTTTCAAGTAAATATGCAGAGAGTCAGACAGAAAAAGACGGGATGAGTGAAAGAAAAGGCAGATCTGTTGGCAGAGAGAAAGAATAACAGGAGGTGTCTAGGTGCTTTTACTGTCTGAGTTATGACCAGTCCTAATGTGATAACCATACATTACACACACACACACACACACACACACACACACACACACACACACACACACACACATGTTGTATGCATTAGGAAAAAGAAACGCTGAGCTGACTATCTGTGGGGTCAGATGTGTGTGTAGTGTGCGTGTGCCAGGCCAGCACAGACATGACACACACATGACTTATTCCTCCCTAATGCTGGTACATTAGCCCCTTGATCCACTTCTAATGTCCCATTAGGGATGCCGTACATGCAGGGTCACACCTCGCACAGAGATGATGTCATACTTTACATGTGGTGCTCAGAGGGAAATGGGGCACAATCACACACAAATATATAATAGTACTGACGTGCATGAGCACACACACACACACACACACACACACACACACACACACACACACACACACACACACACACACACACACAC
>JBBMJY010000004.1:15640072-15664568 GCA_037833715.1 Toxotes lorentzi | reverse complement strand
ACACACACACACACACACACACACACACACACACACACACACACACACACACACACACACACACACACACACCCTCTAGAAAACACTTTCTCCTTCTAGGATGTTTTGAGATAGTGTTAAGATGTTTTGAGTGAACATATATGTGAGTGAATATTGAATATACTGTGTGTATACACACGCATGCACACACACACACATAAATATAAATATTAAAAAATATATATACATATACACACACACAGACACACACACATATATATATATATACACATATACACACACACACTGTGTATAGAGAGTGAGGGCTTCATGGCTTCATGCCCATGTGTTCATGCATCAGAAGGATTACTCATAATGGAGAAGGCCATGATGTGACCTCAGTACGATGCATGACACCAAAATGAGTTGCATAGCGATGTCAGCTGAGTGAATCACACAGGAAGTCACTGACTGGTCAACCTTTCCAACCTGAACTCCTTCCTTTTCTCACAACCACAGATGCTCAGGAACTGGTGAGTGTTTGTGCCAAGACATCACTTTTATGTATTAAGTTTTTAAAAATTGATGTAAAACTTGAGAGGACCCTTACAGGCCAAGAGGGGTGACTGATTTCTTTGTGCTTTCAAAGAGGCCTTTCTGCTCCTCACTCTCTTAGTTAAAGGCAGATTTCCCTCGCAGGTGATTAGTGGCAGACCAGAGTATAAAAACTGCTTAATAGCAAATTTTAGTTCCTGATTATTAAACATTTTCAGATTCTTGAATGTAAGCGTTTATTCAAGATTAAAAACAAAATGAACAGCTGGACTCTTCAGTTTACCCAAGGTAAGATAAAAAAAAAAAAAAACCAAAAAACCACCCAAAACAAAAACCAAAACAAGACAAAATAAAAGACAAATGCATGGGAAAAGTCCCTGATTCTCCACAACTAAAACATAGCAGTCCCAGACTGTTCTATGCAACTTCAAAAAGTTTCCCAATAGTTTTAAACAGGAAGGTGAAAATCCCATCTTCAGGCATCACTGTGCATATCACTTCATACAGTAACTGTATGTGCACATATGGATGGATGCTGAAGAGATTGCTGTGACACAAAGTGGCAGCTGAATACTGGTGTGTGTGTGTGTGTGTGTGTGTGTGTGTGTGTGTGTGTGTGTGTGTGTGTGTGTGGCCAGCAAAATCCCCTGAATGTTCACTGAACAATTATAGAATCGGCTGTCCGCTGGTAATCCTCTCATACACCCCAGTGCCCCGTCTGTCAGTCTGTCTGTCTGCCTTCTTTACAGTGCTGGGAACAAACTCTTATAACTTCAATAAAAGGGCTGATCGATACTCGTGACGAGCAGGCACGAGTGTGTGTGGTGCCAACCAAAAAACCTTGTATATTGTATCACCTGCCCACCCATATTGGTGCACGCGCGCACACACACACACACACACACACACACACACACACACACACACACACACACACACACACACACACACACACACATCCATCCAGAATCCAAATAAAAACAAATAACACACACACACACACACACACACAGACTGCTGGTGGGCAGCAGTAATAAAGTCTCAGAGTTCGATCAACCACTAGGCTACACAATGATGAATTACCCAGCAATGCACACACATACAGTGCACGCGCACACACAGAAACAGATATAAATGTTTTAAGAGGACCCTTTTTTCAAACAGAGACCATCAGTGGTGTGACACAGCAGCAAAAGGAAGATGCAGCCGTTACAAGTCCAACTCAGGGTCATGTGCTCAGGGAAAGACTCATTTAAAAAACAGTTTTAAACAGTCAGCAAGGGATGCTAGAGGTGGGTTGAGACCAATCAAAGACTTGTGTTCCTGGATCCTTTGTCACTCAGGTGATGTGGGCTCCTCTCAAAGCTTGAACTATCAAAGATTTTTTCCATCTTGTGCTCTACAACTGAAAAAAACAGTGGTAAGTCCCTGTGTTTATAGATCATGATGATGGAAAAGCTCTGTAAGTTACCCCCATGTTTGGCTCTGACTGACCTGTTTGGATCTGATATCTGATCAATGCATCCAGCTTCTCTGGTTGCGTTTGCAGCAACTTGATAGTTCTCATTATAGCTTTGACTGAAAATATCTTGTGTGACATCATGTTGCTTATAATAAGCTTGACTGGTTATCCCTGGCAATGAGAAGAACACATTACCAAATAAAACAGGCCCAGAAAAGTACTTTATTATGGATAAGGGTCAAAAGTGATATCAATATTTGGTTCTTTAAGTATTTATGGACCCATTTAGTACAAGTATATGCTCATTTGTTTTATTTCTTCTGACAAGCTTAAGCTACAAAAGAAAATGTGTTGGCTGATGCTCCAATAGATTTTTCATTTTTTCCCCCTTAAGTTTGCCACTTTTAAAATGTTAAATGCCAACTCTCCAGCGCAAATCACTGTTTAAATGTCATCTGGATATTTTGGCTTTAATGAATGCATCTGTAGTTTCTGTAACAGAGCGCAGTGCAAAAGCACAACAATAATAATAATAATTATTATATAAGTAAATAAAAAACAAAGAAGTGTTGCTAACTAGTCATGTGGCAGCCGTGATCATCCTTTTCCACACTCCCAGCATGCTTCATGGGAACTGACATCTCAAAATGCATATGGTCTGATTAATTTGATTGCTTGAAGAAACACAAAGAGGAGGTAAAGCCTTATCTTAAATTTCAGAGGAAAAGGTAAAGGTATTAAATATTCTGTTTTAACAACATGTTGAGTCGTGTTCTTAAAAACTCTCACCTATTGTGTGCATGTTTGTGTGCACAGATGACTGTGTATATGTGTGTGAAAACGTGAGTCAGTCCTCTTTCCTGCTCTGACTCAGCCTTTACCAGAATTTCTAACAAACATCACTTATGGTATCACACACTTTAGGCAACTGGCTAACATCATTTCCTGCACTGATTTTTCTGCAGCACTTATTGTGTTTATTGTAAGTTGCTCTAAATGCAACAGACGCGGTCATAGAGAAAAGATTTTAAAAGAGTTAAAACTTCTCTGATGGGTTGACTTCATTCCTGACTCCTACAGTCTTTTGCACAATTTATATTCTAGTTATGTCAAAGATTTTCAACCTGTCCCATGCCATTCAACAACATCATGACACAAACAAATCAGTAGTTGCAGCCCTTGGGCATACTACTTCCTGCATTGAACGCTGGCAACGTTTGTAAACCTTGAAATGCAGAATCGGTGAATATGGCTATAATTCCTTAAATACTTTGCACCACTTAACTATTTTTCACCTAATTTTCCTCATTATAGTGACAATGAGCTCAACAACAATGAGCTCATTATTGTCTGAGGCTAAAAACACTATAATGTACGGTACAATGCACTGTAAACAAGTGAAAGCAATAAATGTTTATGACCACGAATCTACAAACGTCACCCACATTTGAGGTGTGGAGCGTGTGCAATGCACTGAGCACGTTCCCACGGTGATAACGCACATTACATTGCTAATGATTGCAAACACATGTGCAGGAGCCAGGGCGTCGGCACGGCTGTGATGACATCGCAGCATCACCACATCATCACATCATGACCAGCGCCCATGCCTCGATGATGTCACAGCAAAGACGGCCAATCCTGGATCAACTCCAGTGAGGATGGAGAGCCAATCAACAGCAGCTGTTTGAAAGGTCATGGCCCCGTCCACCCAGATTGGCAAGTTTAAAGTTGTCAAAGCAGTAAGCTTACACACACACACACACGCATACGCATACACACACACACACACACACACACACACGCATACACACACACCCCCACACACATATGCACTTTGAAAACTCCCCTCTGCATGTACAGATCAACATGACAGGGTTTGGTATCAAAGCCGAGCTCATCGTTTGGTGCTAATTGTTTACATCTGCTCATCCTTTAAACACTGGTGCTTGATCTCCAGCTGATACACAAACAATCAGATCTGACTTTCTGATCTGATGAAGATTCAAACACTCACCCTGCAAACGGGGGTTAAGCAGCTCACTCACACAGAGTTCATGAAGAGGTAAAAGCACAACCCACAGGAGATTTCAAAACACATATTCTACTAAGAAATATAAAAATAACATGCACAAAGCAAACAAACAAACGCACAAAACATAAACACATAATTATTTTGTTCTAAGTGTTTTGAATTTATGTGTGTGTATCTCTGCGTGCTTGTCCTTTGATAGCAGAGCAGCTCAGAGTAGCTCAATCTAAGTGCGAAGCTGCAGGTTTGATCTCCGTGAGCGCCACAGAAGCAGAGCCTCGCTCATTCTAGGTTCGCTGTCCAGTTAAGGCATCAGACAAATGTAAAGAAGGTGAATGTTAAATATTTCGGTACCTTTGGCAGCCTCTCAGGGTCTCCAGGATGCCGAGGGATGACCTTCTGAAGCCTCTGGAAACCGTAGTCGATGGTTGGTTCGTTCAGTGCTGCAGGAGCCAGAAAAAGAAAGAGGAGGAATGATTTTGAAAAAAAGGAAAGAAGTTTTATTGTTTACTAAAGATCTCATGAGACAGGCACTTCAGCTTCCTGAAAAATTCAAGAAAACAGTGCATGTTCAGTGGTGACTTCATGCTGCACTTGTGGGTGTAACAGAAAAGTCCAAGCAATGAAAGTCACAAATTTAAGAACATTAACACCTTTCTGCCATCGCTCCTAAGTGGTAGTTCATTATTCAATGGCTAATGTATCACCCCATTCCACTTTTAAGAGGTAATTACAAAGAAAGGACTTTAAACAGTACTGTGCTTGCAGATTTGGTTACATAGAAAACAGAGTAGATCATGTTATCACCAACAACAACCTGAATAAGTCAGACAGAGTAAAATAGTAAACAGTGTAATTCAGTATGAAGACGAAACATTTCACATCATTTCTGACACTTGGCAGCCTATATCTAATAATATTACTGCTCAGGCCGAAACGCCTGCAACAACACGTTCTTTTGGCCTACAGAAACAAGCTGTAAACACAGCTCCGACATATTATCTAGTTGCAAACTTGTTAGGAAACAATTGCCTCTTAACTCGTTCTTCAACTGCAAAATGCTTCATTTTGTTCACCAGGTAGTCACTAATTTTCTGTGTCTGTTGTTTGGTGCTGGGCAGGCAGCAGCATATTTGTTTCTGTAAACAGCTGCCTAGTGCATCTGGAAAAGATGCAGATTAGAGCACTGAACCAAAACAATGAGCTGAAAGACGCTATATAAGTTAATCCCTTTGTGGAACCCGTTTCACATAGAAGTAGTCACATAAGCCATTTTTAATAGAAAATATAGGTTGTAGCCACATTTGAAGACATTTTCCACAATCCCAGTTGCTTCCTGTCACAACACAAGGATGCTGTGGCTTATTTGCCAGTCTCTCATTTTCGCTACAGTGAAAGATAAACATGTATGGTAAGATTTTCCATCAGCTGTCTCTTTGTTTCCACCATCTTCTGAAAGTCCTGCTTTGTTTTTGCACCCTTAGCCTCTTTAATGGTGCAATCCTGCTGATTTCCAACAAAATCCCAGCGGTGTCATATAATGTAAAATACAGGGACTGAACAGTGAGCCTTGATGGGAAAAAAGGGAGATGATGCTTACTTTCTTCAGTCTTAAAAAAAAAAAATTACGTAGACATCACATTTACACATATTAATTTAATATTTCTGTCCACAAATCTCTTTGATGCAAAGTAGCACAAAAACTAATGGTTGTGTACATGCATGTTATGGTGACATTACGTCGTGCTATGTCAGTTTTAACTCATATATGTTTGAGTCCAATGTCTCATTTTAAGGCTTCAGTATCCCTGTTTCAAAAAGAATGGAGTAGCCGATTATGGGAAGTGGGAGAGGAGAGGAGAGAGGATGACTTTCCTAGTTTGTGACATTTTGTAGGCTTTTCTGGGTTGGAAAATAGTGATCCCGCTCGGCATGATCTCTAAGAGCTGACAGAAGCTTGGAGGTTAGAGAGGCGGACTTGTGACTGAGAGGTCTGCGGTTCAAAATATGGCTGGGAAACTGTAACTGAGGAAAACACATTTCTCAACAAGTCCTGTGGAGATTCTCTTAAATCAGTGCACTGAAACGGCTCCAGTGAAGCTGTTCGTAGAGGTAGTAGAGGAATGGTTGTTCTGGTAAGCTGCCAATGTGAAAATGTGTGAACATTGTTTTTTTTCGCAGCTGCGCTAGAACCTATTATAATTTTTCATTTGCCTCTATTATCTACAGCAGCCAAGATGCAGTTTTTGAGATATATGTCTGTGAAAATTCTGCTGCCACACCCATACAATGGTGGTGAAGTGAAGGGAATTCAATTAATGCAGCTCAAAGATTTTAACACTTCGAAACATTAGGAAACTCTAAAAAAAAATATTGAGGTTATATGAGGACAACTTCTTCGACAGAAAGTAGTTCCAGCAAAACTTGCTTCAATTTTAGCAAGGTCTGTGGTTTATTCTGAGTAACTTCGTTTTTCAAATGTGATTTTTCAGTTCTTCGAGTTGGACAAACAAAATTTCTGTCCCCCACATTGTATTAGGGTGGCAGCAGAAATATTGGAGATGGATCTCAAATCTAAACAACTAAAACTAAAACTATCATCTGTTGAGAAGTCTGAGAAGTTGATCTTCATTTTATCAGTCAAATTGTTTTCTTAGCTGTGTTATTGAATGCAAATTGATTCAGGATAATAGCGGGCCAAAAGCTTTTACATTGTTGATCTGATGCTTTCAGCACAGGTGCAACTGCATGGCTACAACCGCCTCTTTTGCCGTCCAGTGTGACTGACTCTCTGGGCTGACAGAGCTGGAATGTCATGTTTTCACATCACAGATGATAAAAAAACACTAAAACATGAATCTTGTTGGTAAAATCTGGGACTTCTGCAGGTGCTCTGGACTGGAACTGGCCAGCGGCAGTGAATAATTTTTCATGTTTTGTGGTTAAGGTGTACTAAACATCACTAATAACACAGTGTACTAAAAAGTCAAATATCCGGTCTAAACCCTGATTTAATTACCATTATAGGCCAATGTGGAAATAATTTGGGTGAAATTACTCCTTCAGGATCAAATGGCAATTTCAAACTCAGGCATTGTTGTTTTAATGTGGGTATGAGTGGTAGCAGAGCTGTGACGGAGTGCAGACGGTTTAATGCAACATGCAAATATTCAGAGAGACCTGGTGTCAAAAGCATCTGTTTGATAGTAGCACTGCAGGTACAATCTAAAGGGTTTTAAAGAACACTTAGAGTTCACTTTAATGTTGCAATTACGTTCCTCCTACAGTTTTTATACAATCAACATGTCAATCAACTCAAGCTCTGACAGCTCAGTCAGTGAGAATCATGGTTTAAAGTCTGCATGTGTGTGTTTCTGTGTTTATTTGTATGTCCTGTCCATGTCTTCACCCCGCTGTTGAACCTAAAGTTACTGCATGTGTGTGTGTGCTTGTGTTAGTGTGTTTAACAGATGGAGGGAGGAATAAGAGAAGTAGAAAGATAAAGATAGAGAGAAAGAGGAAGAGAGGCTGCACTGGAAGAAGAGATGTAGGTGTGGGGTGCAGAGGGTGTGTGTGTGTGTGTGTGTGTGTGTGTGTGTGTGATGTCCAAGTGTGCAGCTGGAGTGATATTTGGTACTTTCCACATCCAGCACTGATAAATTACTTGCAGCTGAATTTCTTATGTGTTGTTTTGTAGTTTCTTTTAGCACATGTGTGTGTTTTTTTATATGTATGTCTGTTTTATTATCACATCACACCCAATTCTCTGGTTTCTGTTATGTCCTAAACCACTCAATTTGTTAGCAACATAACTTCATAAATTGTGAGCTGTAAAAATACCAGATGTTAATCTGCCATGAACAATGCTCGCCCCTGCTCCAAGTAAACTTGAAATTCTGGACAAATTATGATTTTACGATTCACATGTGATAAGTACATCAACATGAGGAGGTAGATCAGGGAGAAGAAGCAGTGGATTGATTGCATGAGAGAAACAGAGTAAAAGAATAAAATTCAGGTGAGAGAAGAGGAGAGGTGATGGAAGGAGGACAGGCATTGGGATCATGGGTTAAACCCTCCAACAAAAAAGAAAGAAAGGAGAAAAAAATCAGTTATGGTTGAGAAAAACAAAACTACAAAAACAGCTGCCTAACAGTCGGTGGGATATCAACTGTCAGAATTAACTGACAGTGTCAGATCCACACTCTCTTCACATCTCTGGAGACATTTAACCGATGCCAACCCTAATATAACACACACACAAAGACACGCACACACGCACAAAGACACGAATACACCAGAATGACTTCGAGTGGTTTCGATGTCTAAGGCCTAAAGTGCCTCTAACCGACCCTTTATTAATAGAACAATGTGTTTCTTAAATCGCTGAATGGTGTGTGCATGTTTGTGTGTTTATAGGTTTGTGCAGATTTGTGTGTACGTGAGTGTTTAGGTTAATATACACAGTGTTTGCACTTTCAAGCCAAAAGATCAGTTTTCTCAAACGATTTCTTTGGTGGTTTCTTTCCGCCGTGAAACAGAAATAGTATCAGTGCAGCAAAAGTCACCCAATTGATTAAACATCAGTTGTAAAAGGCGTCAGTAATACCAGCCGAGGAGTGCTCACCATAGAAACACTGGTCACACTGACACCTGCAAACACCAAATACACTGATCTCCAACATTACAACAGTATCACTGGGTTTTGAGCTGTGCGCTGTGACGTAGTAAAGAACTAGAGGAGAGGAGCTGTTGTTGTGTAGTAAACTGTGTGGGTCATAAAAGGATGGGTGGAGGAAAGTTCAGTATCGCATAAAGAAACATCCCTTCCAGCACAGCATGATGATAACTGATACAGAATATACAGTTTATATACTAGGCCCCACTATCAGGTGGGTGTATATGTTGGGATGCTTGGCCAGATGGGCCAGAGCTCACGAGCCTCCGGTTGTTGGACTCCCAAAAGCGGCGACAACCACCTTCACACTTCATCCATCCTAAATGACAAACCGGGGGCTTGCTTCCCAACAAAGGGGAATCTTAGATGTTAAAGAGTGTTTGCGAAAAGCATTTCTACAGATGCTCTTTAATATTTAAACACAGCTTCTTAACATCAGCTGTCCATGGTGCTGAAGACTACATTTAAAAGTAATGTGGTGTATTAAACTGTCCATATGCCATGTATATAGTAAAAAGACAATTTACAACCACCCTAGTGACCCTGGTGGTCACTAGGCTCTGCAATGCTATGAGCTACATGCTAAAATCACTATGTTACACATGCTGATGTTTCAGATATGTTTACTATCTTAGGCTAACATGTTAGTGTGCTAACATTCACAAATTAGCACTAAGCATAAAGTACAGCAAGGTAATGGACAACTAAAAAATCTGACTTGATCATGGTTCTGAAGTTGAGGTGTCACCAAAATGATCATAATTCTTCCTGTGAATGTCTGAAGCAAATTTCATGGAAATCCTCTGAATAGTTGTCTCATTTCATTAAAAACTAAAAATGTCAACCTCCTGGTGGCGCCAGAAAGAAAGTTAGTGACTCACCAAAATCAGTAGGATACATCATCAGGGAACCACGAATGACTGTTGTAGATGGCAATGCATCAAATAGTTAATAAGATATGTGGACTAAAACAGGAGGACAGTCAACTGATTGCCTGACTTTGGCGCCGTCCCCAGGGCCACACTGCAAGTGTGGACAAAAATGCATAAATCACAAAGCGCGGAATCATCAAGGGCATGGTTGAAAAAAACAAACAAACAAACAAAAAAAACCCCCAAACAAACAGTGACCATTAGTAGGAGACATGTTACCTCTGCTTTTGCTTCTCAGAGACAATAGTAATTTCTCATGAGGCCAGGAGAGGTCTTTGTTAAGGAAACGTAAGCAAAGGTTTGACTGTGTGACAGATGCTGTCGTTTTTCTCTACTCTAATTAGCTACTGTATTGATTCTTATTCAGGGAGAGGGGGGGTGACATTTATTTTTTTATTTATTTAACCAGGAAATCCTCACTGAAATCTCATTTTTAAAGGCTGTACTGGCCAAAAGGGGCAGCAACAACAGATGAGTTACAGATTAACAGCTTAAAAGAAATGTGTCCCTAGTTTGAGCAGTCATATGTCCACTAAGACATCTCTTTAGTGCCTTGGGTTTTACAGTCTACACTTTCCAGTCATAAATTTTGAGTGAGAGTACTTGTTTTCCAAGTTGGGACACATGTATTGAGTCTCTAGTTATTTTATTATTTATTATTTTCCAGCATGCTGTGCAAATCCTTAAAGTGTAAAATGTCCATAGACATGTTCTCATGTCCCAGCTGCATCCACAAATGTTTGAAAACAACAAACAGGGACACTTCAGCAGACGATTTGGTGACACTGAGGCCTGAACCTGTTTCATCTCAATCCATTCTGCCACCCTGCTGCCCATGAAAGCATCTCAGCATGAAACCCTCCTGCTCTCCTTTACCCCCCGCCCCTCCTCCTCACGCCTCCCTCTGTTCTACTCAGCCTCCTTCCCCCTCTTTCTTAACTACACCTTCTGCCACTTTCATCCATCCATCCATTCCTCCACCACTCCTCCTCCTCCTGCTCCAGCTTCGCTCTTCCTCTCAGAGTCCAGAGCTGCCTGTGGATCAATACTCATAGAAGTTTCATGAGGACAGACCCTCCACTCCTGTTTCACAATAAAAAAAAAAAAAGTGAAGAGAGGAGGGAGACAGAAGAAAAGAAGAGGGGGAGAGCAGAAGAAGCAAGGTGAAATACAGAAAATAGTGTCCCCGTTGAAGGTGTACTAGGATTTATTATACAACATTGACGTTTTTCATGCTATCATTTGGCAGTGTTTAAACAAAAGAGCACCCAGAAGACAGCAGAGGGGTGGGTACGGGAGGACGAGGGGAGGGAAAAAAGGGTGAAGTTGTGTGGGTGAAAGAACGAAGAGGGCTGATGTAAAAGGAGAAGAAGAAGAAGGGGAGGAGGAGAAGGGGAGAGGAGGTGTGGTGAGATCGATTCTCTGGCCAGCCAGCAGTTCAATACCACTGAATTATTGCTTCATTCTTCCCCTTATGAGATGAGATCTCTTTCTCCCTAGCTCTTCTTCTCTCTGCGACTTTCTGTGTGTTTGCACGTGTGTATGCACATGTGTGTATCTGCATGCGTGTGTCAGTGTATGTGTGATCCACTTAGGAGTGGATCAATACTTTACAATCTGGTTTTAAAAGTCCACCTTTCTTTCTGTCTCTTTTTATGTGTCTCTCTCTCTCTTTTTTCTGTTGCCCTCTCCTTATGTGTTTCAATCTCTTCTCTTTTTTTGTGTCTGCAAAACAAAAGTTGAATTGCTCGTAAAAGAGGGAAAAGTCTAAAATTGTGTTGCTTTTTCAGCTTTCACTAAAAGTTTCTTCTCCACAGTTGAACTATGGATCTTGCACAGCTGCATCGACAATAAATCAACTCTGTATATATATGTGTGTATGTGGTCATATGTGTGTGTCATGTCTTTGTGTGTGAGACCGTTTATTGATTGTCACTTTGTACCATTGTGTATTTATATAGAGGGTGATGCAGAGAATGTTAATTTTTCCAACCAGGCAGATGAAGCAGCCATACGGTCGTGTGTGTGTGTGTGTGTGTGTATAGTGTGTGTATGTGTCTGTATGTGATAGGCCATCTGTTTACCAGACTACTCACCATCTTTTCCTCATATCTCTGTGATTTACAATTACTTTCAACTCCTGCCCCTGTTTGAAAGTGTGTGTGGTAAGCTGTGTAAGACATGACTCCATGCAAGTGTGGCTTTGTGTGTGTTTACGTGTGTGTGTGTGTGTGTGTGTGCGTGCTGTTGCATACTTGCATGTGTGTGCTCGTGAGCATGTTTAATTGCTCGGTCCCTTTCACCCAGAGGCAACCACAGCTAAAGCATTGAAAAACCACAACAGCCAATCAGCTTCCATCGCCGGTGACCTTTCACCAGTGACTTCCAGAGACAAGTCGACCTTGAGGAGGGGTCAGGCAACCGCGGTAACAGATCGCATTTCCTGGGTCACATGTTGAAGCGATCAGCCAATCGTGAGGTCACAGGGGGTCATCTCCACCCAATAGGAGAAGCAGTTAGACGCCAGACGGACCAATTACCAGCTGGCTTGCCTCAGGGTCAGACCAAAGATGTTTTGACTGAAGACCATTGAAGGAGGCACACAGGCAGAGCACCTTTGTCCAAAGAAACTTAAGACACTTAACATACCTCCAAACCCCCCCCCCCAAAAAAAAAATCACTTGACTTCTTAGTCTTCCAAACTTCGTTAAGACATTTAAAACAAAAACAATATTCTGGGCCTGTTTTATTGCACTCATTACTGTTGCTCTCATTTCTTGTGCAAACTGTTGTGTTTTTTCACTGCACTTTCCAGAAACCACTTGGCAACCAACCAACATGGCGAGTACCATTTTCCTGCATAGATGTACATATAGATGTAACTACAGCATTTTCTTTGTCTAGTCAGCCAAAGTCCTCGACTTCTTCTTCTTCCTTTTCTTTTCTCTTGTTGCATTTTCAAAGGTTTTCATGTTATTATTGTATATTTAAATTGCCTTGCTTTCATTCAGAGCAAATGACTGTTGCTGAAACACAAACCTCATCACTTGAACATGAAATATAAAAACTTTCATGAACTTGACACCAACAGTAAAACTGACAATTTATTCATGCTAAGTTTTTTTCATATTCATTGATCAGGTTTAAATCCTCGTCTTTATCTTTGGTTAATTACCAAGGTCATTAAACGTCTCTAACCTGGAAGAATTTATACGGCAGCTGTTTTATTTGTCCGTCTCTCTCTGTGAATGACGTCATCGTTATGGTGTGATGGAGCCATGTTGAGCAGATCAATACCAGACATCACATCACCTCAATCCATTTCCACATGTATGTGCGAACAAAATGAGCAAACACACACGCGCGCACACACACACATGCTTTTTGTCTTTTCTCTCCTCTACTGAATACTCATTCACAGTCAACAATCCGGTCAGAAATCACACACACTTTTCCAACATTGGTTATGTGCGTGTGTGTGTGTTTAATGTGTGTGTGTGTTAGTAAACTGGGTGTTCTGGATGATTTCACTAATAGCTTCAGTATGGAGGGCTATAAAGAGCAGACTGTTTAATTGTAGCTGGTTTTAACGAGCCTCTGATTATGGCAACATTCTAACGAGTGTGGGTCGTTAATGTTGACTAATCTACAGTCATTAGTTCAACACTGTCTGGCCTGAGAGTGAACTGCAACTCATAGACGCTATTCACACACATATGTGGACACAGGCGTGTGCACACACACACACACACACACACACACACACACACACACACACACACACACACACACACACACACAAAAGGGTTTGTAGGGGGAGTAGGGAGATGAAGGGGGTCCTGTCAGCACCTGCTGGGCCTCACCAGAGAATCTGTGGAGACACTGATACACCCCCACACAGAGACACACCGCAGGGCACTAGTTGTGAAGGTACCACTTTAATTTTCATCGTATTTACTCAGCCTCCCTCTATGTTGCCTCCAACCATGCTGTCGTGCAGTGTCAGTGTAAGCTGCTCTGCCCTTTTGCAGAGGAAAGCACTGGGCAGCTGAGAACCATGTCCCAAACCATGCATGTACATAAATTACAAAAAGACACACAGGACTGTGCATGTACAACGGGTAAAGGGAGGTCTGAGGTCATACAGTTTGTCAAACACACATGTACAGGCAGACTAACATTTCAACACACACCTAAAGTCAGGTATTTTCTACGAGCAATGAAAATCTCACAGAAATACACAGACTCAATTGTGGAGGTTGCTTCTTATGAACGCAAAGCCTCTCAATTAATTTCATCTGTTTCTGTCCAAAACCACATTCTCTCTCTCTCTCTCTCTCTCACACACACACAGATGTAACGCATGCAGACACAACGCATGCACACAAACATACACACAGAGTCCATTAGGCTCATGTGTTGGGCCCAAACCACGGCCCAGAGTGCTCTTTCATGGCTCCATCATTACATCAATAAGTCTTCACATTAATCTCAGCTCAGCAGAGCACACAGGCTATTACCAGACCAGCCCCTGCACCACAGAGGCTCACTCCGAAGCAGACGTGGGTAAAATAGTAGTCAAATATATTCAGGATACTTGAAAAACACACAAAGCGAGCTTGGTTTGTCTCGTTTTGCAGGGGATGTGTCCAGTTTGGAGGCTGGTTAACCGGCGGAGGATAAATTACGTATACCTCGAGTAGTTCAAATGCATGAAAGCCTATCTAGATATATTTGGCCACGTGTGCTCTGAAAAGCCCTCAAAAAGTTTTTTTTTCTGCTGTGTAGACTGCTGATTTAATACAGAGCACAAAATTATTTTTGAGGAGCTGGTTTCAATAGTGACTAACAAGAATCTTTCGCCAAAGCCTTTTCAAATCTGTGTAACATAAGATCATGCCCTTTTAATGAAGCTCTTGAGAGTACTCTGAAAAAACATGGTAACTTTTCAGAGATTAGCTTACTCCTTCGCATTATTAAATCAGCCTTTGGTCTGCAGTTAAGAGCTCCTGTGAGAAAAAAGGCTTCTTGGTTAATAATCACTGGGATGAGCTAAGGCAAGTAAGCTGAGGCTGCCATTACAAACACGGCATCAATCACATTCAAAACACACAAAAAAAAAACATTTTTGTGCAGTGCATTGAATATCAAGCTCAGAGAAAGCAGGAGAAAGAGAAACGAGGAAGAAAGAAATGGCGTGGAAGTGAGAGGACGGGTGTTTAGCCCTCGTCTGTCTGGACAGGAAATGGGGTTCTTTAACCCTTGACCCATGTCCACCGTGTGACTGGGAGTGCGTATGTGTGTTTATCCTCGTGCATATGCCTTAGAACAGGTTCTTTCAGACAGTGGTTTGATGGACAGATGGTCCTTGTTGTCATGGCAGTCTGTGCAGGTGCGAATGTATGGGGTTTCCTGCCCCAAGGTGCAGGAGGGTGGCGGGGCGGGGTGTTTATTATCCGCAGTGCCAACGGGCAGCAGACTCCTGCTGCTCCCAAGAGGTAAAAGGAATGATGGAGGGGAAGCTAAAAAGGGGGAGGCTGAGGGACAGTAGGATGAATGGATAAAGGGAAGGAGGGAGAGTGGTAAGCCGTAAAAGTTTGGAGGAGCAACCACTTTTATCGCCCTGGATCTGCTCTTGGATGAAAAAAGCTGTGAAGTATGTTTTTCACTCGTCTCTGATTCTCTGCCATAATAAAAGAATAAAAGAATATTGCCTCAGAAACCTCCGCTGTTCCCGGAATGGCAGCCTCAGCTCAGATGACCTCAGATATTGTTCCGTTGTATTCTTTTATTCTCCTTTCAACATTTCGGACCGCAAACGCGAGACGGGAGAAGGAGTTTGGGGGGGGGTGTTGCAGCGTGGAGGGAGCTGAGCGGTGGGGCCAAGGGTCACTGCTGGAGATTCTCCCCTGAAGGCAAGTCCACTGCAAACGGGGTAATAATAAACGTTTGGCGTTTTGAGTTTCTGAACCCCATCAACCCGCTTCTCTGTCCATCGGCTGCAGCTTCTGTACCAAACACACACTTACACCCATCACAATTAGTAACAAAATCTTAACATTGCTGTGAACTGTAAAATGCTTAACTAGACCTGCCTTGTCTGCATTTTAAACACAATAAAAAATAAACATGCATGGTTTTTGTAGTATTCTTTTTATTGAGCAGTGCTGTGCAAAGAATTAAGTTTTTTTTTTGGGGGGTAAATTGACTGGATCACTATGATGTAGATTTGTTAGCCCCCCCCCCCCCCTTAGCTCTTGCAGAAAGCTAAGGCCAGCATTGTTATTGCCTTCACTGTTTGCAAAGATCAGTTCAAAAGCACTTCTGAGAAAATGTCTTATGTAGGGTCATTTGGAAATATAAGGCTAAATTCTGTGGAATCTATTCCATTTTATTTTTGCAGCTTCAAACCAAATAATCGTAACTTTAAATTGGTTAAGGATATACTGAAAACAAAACTGATGTCAGTAAATTTTTACAACAAACGTGATTTGCAATGTGCAGCATCCAGCATCTGTTTTAAAAAGGATTCTGAATGTCATTATACTTATTAAAAAAAAACACACACATTTACCCATTAAAACTAGGACTGAAATTAAATCAAAGGCAAAAATAAAAAAATACAAATAACAAAACAACAACTATAGCTAAGCTCCAACTTAAAAAAAAGAAAAGGGGAAAAAAAAAATCAAACCTAAGAATAAAACAAATAACCCTGATCCACACACACAGATGTGTGTCTGCACACACACACACACACACACACACACACACAGTTTGGCATAGGGGAAATATGTCTATACGAGCGGTCTAATCTCAGGCCTCACTGTCTGGGTTGCTTGTTTTTGTGTTTACTCTGGAATGTCAGACATCCGAGGACGCGGCGGAGAGGAAGGTCAAAACCAGCCGAGCTCCAAAGACTCAACAAACATTATTAAATTGTAATTTGTTATAAAAGGTTTGTGGAAAGTAGTGTTGTGAAACCATAAATGATTTCTCTGGTTATTTTCTTGTCCGTAAAGGTCTTTATGCACTGTGGGAGCATGTCCACTTTAAATCTTAAGTACACATCCCCTTGACAACTATGACATGCAAACAAAAACACAAGGTCTGCACATCATGGCAGACAGCATATCTTGCTAAGAAATTTGATTACAGGAAGTGATACAGTGCCATTAAAAGTGGAGCATGAAACCAAGACGTAACTGAGGAAGCGACAGCTTAAAGGTATAAAAAGAGTTTTAGTGAGACAGCGACAGGGAGCCAAAGTGTGACCGGACCCAACAGAAGAAAAACATGTCTTATGAACACGTAAGCTGATAATGACAGAGTCTGAACCCCTACAACAACAGAAGATGACTTTATGGAGATGAATCAGAGTTTATCTTTTTGATCATTTACGTTGTTCAATAAAATGTATGTCAAAGGCTGCATAAACTGAAACAGAGTATTTTTCTAATGTATTCATTAGACACGTCCCGAGAGCTCTGGCTATTTGAGAGATCTGATGTTACAGAGACGTGGATATCTTTGAAAATCGCACTTTGCAGTTCATCTGTAAGAAAAGCAGCCTGATCTGTTGTTTGGTGGAGAGGAGAGGGAGAAGTGAAAAGAGGGTACAAACCGGGACAGGGTGCTGAAAGGGTTGTTATGCCTGTGATAGATCTTTGGCACTCAAAAAGACACGCTTCTTGCACTAACAACAGACTTTGTTAGGAATATTCTGTAGCCTCCATGAGGGGAACATGTGTTGTTGTAAGTGTGTGTATATGTATTTTTCCAGTGTGTGGTGTGTGTGTATGCTGTGCACTCATTAGTGAAAAGCCTCAGTGCAGACTAGCTCCAGTTACAGTAGTAAACGCTGCCTTTGAACTTTTAATAGAGCCCTGAAACTCAACCAGGCCTTAAAAAACAGAGATCGGCAGGAAAAGACAAAATGCAGAGAAAGAGGTGGAAATGGTCAAGATTAAAACACAAAATCTAAATGTATGAGATGAAAAGGTCAAATTTAGAGCCGCTTTAAGAACTCAGTCATTTTGGTTGTTTAAGCATGAGTCACAAACCTGCAACTGTAATACTCAGTCACAAAATGTTATGATTTGCCCAAGTCAACACCAAGGCCAATAATCCTAATGATGCACAACTAATATAAACACACACCTGCTGACCTGCTGGCTGACAGACAAGTACAGTAGCTTTCTGAAATGGGCAGAAACATGCCAAAGAATTACTGGCATATCATATACCACAAAATGCTCTGTTTCTGTAATGCACATACACACCTCATTATACATTTAGGGCACTGCTTAGCGCCGGCACCTGTGTGTATGCCTGTGTGTATGCCTGTGTGTATGCCTGGACACTAATTAAAACATGCAGACCTTTCTGCATGTTTTAAAGAGGGTGGGTATTTATTTGGGTGGGTGCAGAATCCTCTGGCATGCATTGCAATAAACAGATGTTGAGTCTTTATGAGGTCTTTACAACAGGTTCAGCCCCGAGTGTTTCTGTGTGCTGTGTGTGTGCTGTGTGTGCTGTGTGTGTGTGTGTGTGTGTGTGTGTGTGTGTGTGTCTAAGCATATATAGGCGTAACACGGAAACCTCTCATCAGTGAACCATAAAAGAGACCACAAATGGAAATGAACAGGAAAGGTGCGGCATTCATACTAGATGTTAAGAGAAATTTAATCATTTCAATAATGCTGTCATTCGCTGCAAGTTGCCATAGTTACGAACAAGCTATTCTGGTCTACATGCACATACTGAACTATTTTTAAAATATTCACAAGAAATTCCAGTGCAGCCATGTTAGCTGTAACATCTATATTTCCACTCATCAAAGCCAATCAATAGAGTTTTTTCATAACAAAGCACAGGTGTCATAAATAACATTGTTCGCTCTGTTTCATTCAACAGTCCCAGGAAGTCGTGCCACTGAGCCAGCATGCACAATTCCACAACTACTGAGCTAGAACACATAAACACAATACATTTTCATCATTAATGCGATTGATTAGGGCATTTTTCCTTTCTCTGGGTCTGTGAAAGGTGCTATATAAATACAATTTAATTGAATTACTACCTGTGCTTTCCCTGCAGTGACATGTCCAAATATCGGCTGATACAAACTATTCACTGATGGGAGCGGGGTGGGATAGCGGGGTTGTGGACAGGACTGTTTATTTGAATACGAGCTGTTTACAAAGATGGACGCTGTGGAGCTGAGTGACAGCATGAGAAAATACCTCTGGTAATATACTGACATGCAGAGAACTCAGCAGTGAACTCGCCTCCATGCTCGTCTCTCAGGACCTATGAGCGTCACTCCGTAGCTGAGGAACGCGACTGTAATATTTCTGTTTCCAGTTTCACTTGTTCGTACAGTTAAATTTTAAAGTCTATTTTATGGACATACAACGTTTAGATAATTATCAAATCACCTATTTATTTTTAGTAATTACTTGCCAAGTGACATTATGATTTTAGACCAATTCAAAAAAGTAAAAAATAAATAAAGACTATGAAAACAAATACTGCGGACACCAGCATATTTTGTGCAATTGGTGCTTTTTTCATACCAGAGAGCAGAAATGTCATGACCCTTTTTTCACTCATGCTATTGTCCAACTCCCAGCTTCCCTTCAAAGTATGAAAACAAAAAAGTAAAACATCAACATAAGACAATGACAATGTGCAAGATAAACACAAGAGAATGAGAGAAATCATTCATCTAACCAATGACGAAGAAGTTCCCGCTCAAGTTGTGAGCTGACTATAACCTCATACGTTCAGAGTACCTCCTGCTGATGAAACAATGATCACCACCTGAGCCTATTGTTAAACAGAGCTGAATACTGTTGGTTGGTTGGTTTTATAACCAATAAAACTGTTCATCGGAAGAGTCTGGAGACGTAAACAATGAAAATCTCCATTTATTGTGTTTTCTCATTCTATCAGCATCTGTTTTTAACAGGGAGGGAGATTTGTGCAGGGAAATAAAAAATGAAACTTGACTTTTTTTTTCCCCCCTTTCACAATAAAGTCCTAGACAGATGACAGCTGTGGACACACAGAGTGCATGCTGCATGTTTTATCGCCTTCACCCATAAATAAAAAACGCAGAGTGGAAGAAATACAGTCAAAATATACGATTTATGGCAACGGGCACAAGAGGGAGTCTGGAGATTTCTTGGACAATATGAAAATAAAACTGCAATAAAACTGCACGGGCCTTGATTGTGGTCTATGGAGAGACATGGAGGGCCTCCAACCCAGCTAACTTTATTACTTCATCTGAGAGAGCAAGAGAGAGGGAGAGACACATCAACAGATTCAGAGACCATTACAGTCAAATCTTTTTCCCTAAGTGGCCACAGTCTCCATCTAAGGACCCCCAGACCCTTTTCACCCAACATCCAGGGACACAGTGGAGGGCAAAAACTTTCTTTCAATTCAGTTTACCCAGCTTTTTATTTACACAACCAGCCATTTTGTTGGTTTACATAAATCTTTACAACATTATTTCATGGCAGGCATCACAGTAAGTACTATTAAACCGATGGTAGTTATATAAACACCGGGGGAGGGAGGGGGGAAGGAGAATTAATGCTTTTAAGAGTAAAATGGATTCTTGTTTATGTAAGTGGTGGGTAACCTTATGATGATCACCAACTGAACAAATAATTTACCACCACTTTCATTTACCACATCACAGCACCCAAGTATGTTGCTCTAAGCATTTAAAATCATTTTGAGTGAGCTGTCTTTCTGCTCAGAGAGGTGGAGGGGGAGAAATGGGAGACAGCAGAGTGAGGAGAGATACATTTTGAAGTGAGCGACAGATCACTGGAAGATGGGTGAAAATGGCCTGATGATTTGTAGGCCACTGAAGGAAAATGCTCTGGACTTCCATGGAGATTTGACAGTAAATGCCTCTTTATCTTCCTCATTCTCTCCCATATGAAAACAGTCTATTGTAGGGTGCTGCATCTTTCTTGGCCGAAGCCGCGCATCAGTTCTAGGGTTTCACAGAGCATACCGGGGGACCGGCGAAACCGGAGACAATAACAACAAATATGGCCTTGTATTTTTAGGTTGTGATTATAAAGCCCGTTTCACAGTTTAATACTCCAGGGAGACCAAACAAACTTTGCTGTTTAAAGAAACCAGCGTCCAGAATTGGATCAAATCTCTGCAGTTCCCAAATGTCCTTCAAAAAAAGGAAAAAAAAGAAAAGAAAGAATAGTTCTACAGTACATGAAGACTACCGCTTCTACCATGACAGATTCACGAGATACAACTCCCAGTAATATTTCCTTTATCCTTCACCATACAGAAAACAAAAAACCCATTAATGAAATATTAAATTTTAATTATAGGTATAGTACACTACTGTATCATAACCACTGCCATTTCATTAGACTATTTCTCTGCTGTTTTCACTATGATTCCATTGCACAGGATCTAAAAAAAAGTCTGTACTCTAATAATGAAACACTGCTTTAAAACATATATAAAAAGGTGAGGAAATTAATATTGTATTCACTCCATTAGGTTTAAGTAACTGATAATCTCACAATCTGATGTTGGAACTGATTTCTATCATTTTGAGTTATTCTCAAAATGATAGAAATAACTGAAAAACCTAAAAATCTAAAATTTACCCAGTTGCTTCTTATGCGCTGACATAGTTTTACTACTTTATTACTGTTATACTTTGCTGCCATCTGCTGACAAAACAGAGACACTGACTGACCTCAGTGATCCTTGTAATATTGTGCACCTAATGCCCTCAGCTTTGGGTGCACAATAAAACAGATGTTTAAATAAATGTTTATAAAAAGTGCTGCTGATTAAGAAACAGAATTATGTTAGCTGGTGATACAACTAGAGGAAGCATTTCAATATACAGTCATGAAAAAAAAATTAATAGACCACTCTTGCTTTCTTCAATTTGTTGTTCATTTTAGTGCCTGGGACAACTAAAGGTACATTTGTTTGGACAAATAAAATTCAAAAATAGGCAATTCCCCTGTAGGAAATCGCGAGAGTGGTGCGGTCTGTTGTGCTGTCCCATTCATTGTCTGTAGTGTTACTGTAAGAAGGTTTACTGCAGAAACCAAAATATATTCATGATCTTTGTAAATGAAAGAATGATAAAAGAGAGGGAGCATAGGACGGATTGAAAAGGGTCCAATTCACAGAGAAGAGAGGAATGCTAAAAACGGGCTACGATGGAAAATCACTGTAGGAAGGAAAGGAGGGAGGGAGGGTAGAGGAAGGATACAGAAAGTAAGGATAGATGGGGATGGGGGCACAGAGGGGTTAGGAAGTAGGAGATCTTAAGAGGAGTTAGGGAGGATAAAGGATGGAAGAATGTCAATAGTGAAAGTCAATAATGTCAATAGCGTGCACAGCATCTGTGTGAGTGTGTGTGCATTTGTGTGTGTGAGTCTGTGTCAATAGTGTGCGGTGCTTTGCATTGTCATCCCCTCATTTTATTGCAGTTTGATGCACAGTCTGGACAACACCGCACTGTGTTTGCTTCACAGTCAGCTGACACGTGGTGCTGAACTCAGGTTAATTCCTGGTTTGAAGGGGTTAGGGTTAGTAAACAGTTAGAAACAGTGTTTTGTTCTTTTTGGGGATCTGGCTTCACAACAACAGGTCTCTCACAGTCAAGTTCAACCCAGACCAACTCAAAACATTTAAATAGAATTCAATAAAATATGAACAAATTACTTTGGGTCTCAAATTACATCACATTCAGTTATATCATGAACATACTTATCGCAGTTCAACACAGACTGACCAGAGACTGGAGATGACACAGAACATCAGCTAACAATCAGGAGAGAGCACAATAACAGCTGATACTGACCTCAGTACAAACTGAGAATGGTAACCTTGGAAACAGCAGAACATCCCATATCATAAGAACAATAATTTGCTGTGGTTTCTTCTGTTAAACATGCACATAACTCAGATGCCAATCCAGATTTGAAATTCATTCATAAAATCACTCACTTGGTAAACATACAACTTTAAGACAGAGTCAGCAACAGTCTAAATGAACAATAACTACTTACAACAGCATTATGTCATATTGGTATCACATCTTATGTCATATGAATCGACTCAGTTTGACCGTATTCACTATGTAATAGAGAAGTTCTGGCTAACTGAATCCAGTTTACGACACCAAATTACTGCCAAAATGTGAGCACTAAATAAAACAATACAAAGAATTAAACACTAAAGTACAAGATTTTCTTCATCCAAGTGACAAAATTAAATGAGAATCATACAAGAAAAGGCACAAAGAAATTCTTTGACTTCAACCTGTATTTTTTTTTTATTTAATTTAAATTTTTTTAATTTAATTTAAAAATACCATTTCCTTTTAAAAAAAAAAAAAAAAAAAAACATGGATACCAGCATGTGTTCAGACAGTTTCTCCAGTGTTTGGATTAAGGTGTTCAACTTCAAGTATGTCAATAGCACGTAGCTCATTAGGAGCAAATGAATCATTGTTCAACCTGGTAAACTTGACACATCTATTAGGGTTTCACAGTGGTCACTGCGTTCATCATAGCCACTAGATGGAAAATTAGGCAAATAAACCCAAACTGGGTGCATCTTTACAGTGGTCTGAGCTATCTGAGTCGTCTCTCTGCCAGGCTTCCTTCCCTTACCCTGTCCACCACAAAATATTAAAAAATAAAAAAAAAACACTACCAAACCTAACCCAAATAACCCCACGTCGCTTGATACTGCAGTGAACCTTGTCCACAATTGACCGTACGTAGCGCTTTACAGGGGCGGGATAAATTCCCGTCGGGAGGCCTCCCTATGTGCCGACACCAAAAAAACGTAAGAATCGCAAGAAAGGACCTACTCCAGTCTCCCCTTGGAACGAAACCTGGCAGAGTGAGACGAGCCAGTGTTTGACCTCAAAGTCCAACTCACCGTCCCTGTACAATAAAGCTTCTATCAAAATTTTGGTTGTGATGACGAACAGCAATGCAACTATGCTCAGGACACAGGCTGAATACTGTTAAAAAACAACTCTTACTTTGTAGGATCCCCAATCGATCTACATCAGACCTGCCCATGTACCTCCACCAGTTTATGATGGAAAACTTACCAACTTACTGACCTAACAATAATTTTACTCAATAACAAAAAATGTGGTCACAAATGTATCTCAGATGTCAAAACAGAGTTTAAATGCATTCATAAAAAATCCATGGGCTGAATAACTGCTTGAGAAAGTCAACATCAGAAACATATTTACAACCAATTCATCAGATCAGAACAGCAATGTTCTATCAATAATTCCATTTAAACCAGTCATCAGTCTGTTTGCTCACACTCTACCTTTTTACCTTGGCAATAATCACTTCTATATACAGTAGACCTATGATGTACTTATGTAAATATAAATATGAAGACATGTTTTTATTTTTTCTGATATTGGGGTGTATGTATATTCTAAGGGGTGGGCATTGCAGTTTTGTTTTTTGTTTTTTATCTTACTTCTGTCTTCCAACTCTTCTGTATACTACACTGCATTTTCTTCATTTTCCATTGGGAGTTTGATTCTAACTAAAGAATTGCCCTCCAGAGATTAATAAAGTTTCTCTGATTCTGACACACATACAAAGAAGATTGCGTTTGTTTCTGAATATAACAAAAAACTAAAGAAAAACACAGCTGGACAATTCATTCATAACATGTGATCTATGAGCTGAATAACCACTTGAGAAAACCAGCATCACTGATCCAGCTGTGTTTCGTTTGCACTTTCCTGAGACCGTGTCCTCTTGAGGCATCACAAGTGAAGAGCTGGTAAAACT